>JAODGB020018446.1:0-17645 GCA_027574905.2 Earota dentata | reverse complement strand
TTTGCATTTTTTGTTCTTCGCGCTGAACCGCAAGTTGCAAAACTCGAGATGGATGTTATTAAGAGTCCCTGAAGGTTTTCAGCGCTCCCCATTCGTCGTGTAATAGATAGGAATGATCTCCGAGTTTGAAGTCGAAGTTTTAGGTTAGGTTTGGTTGTAATCTTCATAAAAGAATCTTGATATCCCAGGTAGCAGGTATAGCAAATATTTTCCGGTAAATTCCTTTGCACCAAGCTGTAAAACACAATTCCACCATTCCGCCCCCCAATTTGATTACGTACGAGTCGTATAACTTTAGATGATCTTGGGTATCTTATACGAGGTTATGTTGGCGGTGTATATGCATGCATGAGTGAAAAATTGAATTCGGCAGGGGGCTGGCGAGAAGGGGCGCAAGTACAAAGTATGATGTTAGCGCCCCCCCCGCCGCCGAAAATATAGTGTCCTGTGGCATGCCATGCGCCCTTTTACTAAACCGCCACCACACCAGTCGCCGGCGCCGCCCCTCGGGGACGAGTTTCCATTATAACACGCATTCCCCGACCCGACGTTATACTATAAAACATTCATACATCGTACCTCAGCGTAGATATATCTCGGCAATGTCCGACAATGTCGTCCACCCCGCACGCTGGCGGCCGTGTCCCTGCGGCCGGGCGACTGTCCGTCCTGCCCCCCGAAATGTCTGTATCCGCAATCCACAAACCGACAAACAGTAACCAAAGGCACAACACGGACACACAACACACACACCCACATAGGAATACAACAGATGTGCGGTGCTCGAAAATGCGTGCGCCTGACTGCGCGCCATGTCTCTCTCTTCGGGCATTGCCTCACACCCCACCGCCCCCAACCAGGACGGTGTACGTGTTAATGGTCATTATTTCATGGGAGTTGTTTTAATGTTTTCCGCGCGCATAGATTTGGGCAATGCCGCCCATCTGAGTGTGTGTGCCCTGTGCGAAAATACGCGGCGCGTTGCTGTGTTTTATCGCTTGTGAATGATGATTGAATTTATTTCGCGCAGCCTCGCACGCTCCTCACACAATACTGTCGCCAGGCAGCGGCTTCCCGAGCTGGGTGCGTCCATCAGCGGGCGTGGAATTCCACCCGCGCCGCGAAGATTTACACATTTACACTTATAAACTGCGGCGGCAGTCACGTCAGTATTTTATAATAAACTTTCGCGCGCGCGCCGCGGAGAATGGCATTGTTGAAAACTTAAAACAGTGAAACGCACTCACTCGCGCTACTCACTACTCGCTTGGAAGCGATTAAACGTTTTATCTCCAGCGCGCCGGGGCCCAAGCGGCAGATAAAAGGCATTTTGTCGATCCCAGAGGCCCATGTTAACAAATAATGGGCCGATATAAGTAAGCGATTGATAAGTGACGGGAAGGAGTGGGCAGAACGCATATCATAATCATCATCATCAACCGACACCACTGAGAGAGCATTGCGTCAATTATGTAAAAGAATATCTTGCGTGTTCAGTGCCAGTCAATTTAAATGTCTTATTTGAAGCATGGACGAGCTCTATTGTTTCCAAAGTGGAATTTCTGATTCACCTTAATGGACACATTAAGCCGTACGTACACAATAAGAACTATGCACCTTTGAGATGTGAGTTCAATAGCCTACCTTGCATCATGCAGTGATCATGGAGTAAAAATACGTTTTCTTCTGAAATGTCACTTCTTAGCTGAAAACTAAGTCTATTACGGCGATAACATCATCAAAAAGTTCCCTCGCACAGGTCTATTCAATAACACTTGGCGAAATTGCATATTCATTTTTTATTCATGCGATTCGACTGCCGCCCCCTTCCCCGAACACATTCGTTGGCTTCTTATTTTCTCGTGCTGGTTGTATATCATTCTCCCCGAGAAAAAAATGTATATCGCACGGGAGTGCACATAAAAAGTGCCATTCCAGTGGTGGTAGCGGTACCAAGGTACAAGTTGAGCTTTTTGCTGATATTAGGGAAAAAGGGAAAAGTTTCATCGCTCGACATCGACGGCGGAAAAGTTTTATGCGCCTCAATTTTTTACGCCTCCCGCTGCATCCGCGCCGCGCCCCGCCGTCATGCCCGTCGTCATGTGTAGATGTCGATAAGGAATACGATTATGGAACTTGTAATGTTGTACCACAACTACTACAACTACTACAACTTCGCTTAATAGCTGCGCGTCTCGTTTGGAAGCGGCAGGAAAACACGACGAGCAGGACCGAAAAGCGACCTCAGAACCGCAGAAGTAATTTAAAAATATGTAAAATCGATTTCATCTGTTCACGTCAGCCGCACGCAACGTTGGTCGTCGTCGTCGTCGTCGTCTGCAACATCAAATTGAAGCGAAACTTCCTGTTGTTTATTTATATTCCGCTCATCAGAGACTCGTCAACCTGCCCTCGCTTTGTGGCAAACTTTCCTCTCCCGGACACCGAAGTGAAGTCGCTCTCCTCCGCATTCATATTCGATTTGATGTGGTGATGTGGCGCGGGCGTTTGTTTGTTGAGTCTGCTGCTTGCATATTTCGTGCCTAAAAAATTATCATCTTCTGGAGTATCGGGTTTACGAGGAAACTTTTTTTGAGGGGGCTGACGCAAAAACGGTGGCGAAGGAAACACGAAAAAAACAGTTTGACGCATATCACATTGGATGAACTTTGGTTTGCGGCATGATTTACTAAGACATAATTAGACACGCTTTCCTTGGTTATGCTGTCGCTTGATGTTACTTTCTGACGCCGTGTCGCCTTTTTTTGCGTAGACCACATCACAAGATCGAAGGAAGTATCATATTCATCCACAGACTTCTCAATCATTCAGTTTTCCTTCTTGGCCTGGCGCTGGTAGTCTGTTATGATGATGGTCCTTTAGACTTTGCGGCTAGTTAATGGATTCCTGTTAATAGATTCATAATAGATTGGTTTGCGTTGCGTATTTTTAGCGCGCCTCTGCGTTATTAATTGCAAGAAGTCAATCGCAAGTCGGACGCGGTGCGTTCATGCGTTAATTCTCTCTGCGCGCCTGCGAGTTGATTGTGTCCGAGGCGAGGAGGAAAAATGGAGAAAAGTGAAGAAAAGGTGTGCGAGCATATTGCGTGTGTGTGTGTGAATGGCTGCGCGGTGTATGATTAATGATCGTTTGCTCTTAAGACACGCAACTTTGCCGCTGACGGAACACGAAGGTCCCTGTTTACTTTTCATTAATCATTCAAGGATCTTATCGGTCGAGCGCGCGCCGCGAAGGAGTCGCGACTCGGACAAACAGAATATTTTCCATCCGTGCATGTGCACAGACGGCATGCACAACTTGTTCGTAAATTCGTAATTAGTTTTCCTTGTAGATTTAGCTGCTTTTTACTAATGTGCTGCTGCAAGGAGCTGCGAGGACTTAAACGCTGTTTGTTTACACTTTGCACTGCGAGCAGTACATCAAACACACAGCAATCAGTATAAGAGATCTACAAATGATTTCAATTAATTTTAAAATGTCCCCATGCCACCACATGTTGAGATAAGTTCCAACCCTTTCATAAGGACTAAAGTACTAAGCCTTCCTTAGTGACTTTTAACTTTTACATTGTTCAAAGTTCAAATCAATCGACATTAAAAGAAAAGTGTGGGGGGGTGCTGAGTGAAAATTAGCCCTTCAAAGGAGCCGAGGCAATTCCACCCTTCTTGTGCTAATCCTTTGATTGTGTACTACTGTATTACCAGTGCCAGTGTTCCAATGTTGTTGGGGCTGGGGCTGGGCCTAAGTTTCTGTAGATGACAGATCTGCGGCAAACCCAAACGAAACACACAAAACCAAAGCAACTACTTACCTGCTTCTGCTTCCCTTCTTGTCACTATGCACATCCCTTCGAACCACCTCATCCCCCTGCACTCTATGCTGCGCGTACAAAACGAGGAATAAGTAGATTGTGCAGCTACTTTGTTCCCATTGCCTTCCTCGTGCAGCGAAAGTTTCTGGGAGGGATGAAACCGACCCGAATTTCCTTTCATCTTTACTTAGACTTCGACTTGGACTTAGTTTCGCGCTTCTCGTCACTCCGCCTGCCATACAAAGCAGGTTATTATTATGTATATGAATTTTATAATAACCACGTTGAGTCAATGTGCTTTTGAGACGAACAGAGCTCACAAGATGTTGTCCCCGCTAAACGGCAGGAAGCCACTGTGTGTGCTTCGGGGTGCTTTTGTTGTTTTTGCTCGGGCAACGTTTCGACAGCTGTTTTGTCGAAATGTCATCGGGGCGGATCGATGTATAAGATATACTGCTGGGTGCTTACATTTCGCAAACAACAATCACTTCCGGAGTGGAACTGGACTAGAAGTGGGAGTGGTACTCTCCGTATTTCAAAGAAAAAAATGGTTCTTGATAATCCCAATCGAACTAATCGCATATTGGCATATGTTTTTGGCACTTTTATCGAGTTCGACATATGGTTGCCCCCGCCAAGAGTTAAAATATGCAACTGGGGCGTTATTTATGCCCGATATATCCGCATTTTAGCAAAGTTTATTGAAATATATTTTGACCGGGCAGCAACCGTCGTACATCCTGCCCGGACGCACATAAATATCCGCCGAGCCGGCGCGATAGATACCTTGAAGGGGGAGCACGCGGGCCGCAAAAACAATAATAAATTTCCATAGACACGGAATGCCACTTCGCAAGGTACTCTAATCGAGAATTATGTGCGTTCTAAACGCTAGCGTTAGCCGCCCAGAGCAGTCTTAAGCTCTAAAATGCTCACTCACATGCTGGAAAATTAATATTTATGTGCATGCGGCGGCGGTGTGTTTGTTTAAAACGTCGTTTAGAGTTAATTAAAACCTGCCCCGGCACGCCTGCTGTCGGATGATGATGATGATGACGATGATTAAAAGTACCCCCTAAAGCTGTTTTTTGCGCTATTAAATACAACATGTCATTAGAGTGCGGCGCGCGAGGGGTGCATTCGATTTGAAAGTGGATGAAAACGATGCGCGCGCGAAATAATCGCTCCGGCGCGGCGGACACGGGACGCGGGACGTTATAATTATCCGGCCATCTCGAGTAACTTCATTAAGCGCATTGTTTGTCAAATTAAAACACAAATACGCGGCGCGGATGCGGAGCTACTATATCGGACGTAATTAAGTGCACTAGAAAAGAGATCGATCCCTGCCGCTGACAGCTGGGAGCTGGACCTCGGGACACACCGTTGCGCAAATTCGCAATACAGGGGATGGCAAATACCCATGGCATAAACTCTTAAAAAGGGTAAACCACATACTTTAACAGGGAACCAACTACAAGTATAGTTTTATGATTTCCTTGAATTATTTTACTTATTTTCTGGTTCTATTTTTAAGAGTTTTCCTTTGTGGACTTTTCTGGGACACTATGTAGATGGATTTTCCGGTGTTTAACAACAGTGGAGATTGTCGAGGATTGCGAAGCAGCGGCTTAGGCAGGGATTGCAAAACCTGGCGTGTGACCACGTGGAGATTGAAGCGAATTCAATTTAACCCTTTTTATGGAGTTCTTTGTTTGTAATGAAACAATACGGTGGGGCGTAAAAACGAAATAAATCATAGAAAAGGCAGCCTGATTAGTTTCCTGGCCACAAACGCGTCTAGTTCGAGGCGTGATTAGAAATTTAGGTGAATTGAACGTTTACAACATCTGCGCCAGGCCGCCAGCAAAAATTAGCAATTAAAGGAAGTAATTTGTTCCGTTCTGAGTTTTGCGCGTGGATAAAAACGCACTGGTAGCACCCGCACGCAAAGTGCGGTAGAATCAGTAGTTGCCGCGCGCTTTGGAGATCTATTAATAATTGCACGACACACACGTCCGGATGTAAACTGTTGCGCGGCGCGCAGTGAAAGATGACAGATATTCCGCGAGGTGATTGATGGACAGCCGAGTCGGCATTAATTAGCAAGCGCTAAAAGACTAACACGCTCCATCAGAATATCCACTTACTCGGGTGTTGGTGTGTGATGCGTGATGTGCGGTTGCGCAAGGATGCATCCTCTGCCCGTTCATTACCGGTGGCGCGGTTTTGAGTAAAGCCTTTCTTCGTCCGGCGGCGGCGGCGAGATGCACCAATTAAAATTCCACGTGCGTCGCGGATTATTGGCATATAGCCGTAGTGCGATTGCGAATCGTGCCGCGCATGCATTCGCCCGGCTTCAGAGCCTAGGCTCAGTGTGCGCCACGCTTCCCGATTGTGCAGGAAAAGCTTTTACCACGAACCGCACCGTATGCTAATCAAACGAATAAATCGTGTCGTCGCTATGCCACCGCTGCCATTTTTCGTCTGCAAATCATTAATTCGCTATTTAAAGCAATTACAGGCTTATGAGATCATATAAATATCTCAGCGTTCGGGCAGACGAGCGACGAAATTAACCGGAAGAATACCAGCACCAGAGGGAATTTAAAGTGTGCCAAAGTGTTTTTTGGAGTTTGGCTAAAAATAGGTAACGAAAAAGGAACAAAATCCAAATCCTATTTACGGATGCGCGCCGCAATGCGATTGGAATGGGATATTATAAAGCGGAAAAATAATTTCCTGATCCGCACCGCTGGGGGAATATCAACGAGCGCCGTTGTCGATGTCGATGCCGATGCAGAGGCAAGCACTTTATTTAGTATTTATCGATTCTCGAGCGCGCGCGTCTTCAATCCTAAATCATACATCCCCAATATGCTAAATATCTGTCAGTTATTCCGCGTATTTTCCCAGCATTCATATCAAACCAGCACCAAATTGCACAAAACGGCTTAACCTCCACAAAGCTGAATAAAGAACGCCATGCATCCGTAATCAGATGATTTAAATATAAATGTTTGCCGTGGCAGATACTGCGATCGGCGGTGCATTGATTCGTATTGGATGCTCATTTGAAGTGCGGTAGTCTGGAGGATGTTCAGTCACGACATTGATCTCTGACAGCGACAGCGACACGACGAAGTAATGGAAACCCCTGGCGATATGTAGGGCAACGACAGCATCTGCAAAAGGGATTAATAATAATATCTAGCGTGCAGCCGGCTCGAATGCGAATCTCGATAACACAATCATGTGGAAATGGCACTCCACCCCGCCGCCGACGACGGCAACGACCCGCTTATTGCCGTTGCGACTTAGACGCCGCTGCTCATTGACCCAACGAACCGAACACGGGCTACCGTCGAGATATGTGACTGTGATGCATGACTTTGCCATTCCGCTCATCCACCATACACCATTCCAGGCGAAAGCCATTGTTCTTAGAAGACTACTTGGTGGTTACCATAGAAATGAGTAATATGAGATAGGTTGCATAAATGTGCGCTACCCGAGAGTTTAATTAAATCTTTTCCGAGTTGTTTTGGCTTGGCGAACGCATAAAAAAGCGTGTTCAGTGCGGATACTAATTAATTCAAGAACACAACGCTGCAAAAACATCGTTAACACGAAAAGTTTGTTTGGCGATCTTTAATCTACAAGTTGGTGGCTCCGGCTGTGTTTGTACACGGAGGCGAAATTAAAAATGATTTCAGACGTTATCGTTGAATATTAAAATCGCGGATGCTGTGCCCTGCGCGGCGTGACTCCTGCCCGCTACTCCTGCTACTTAAAAGTGTCGAAATACAGGCGCGATAAGAGAGCCGGAGCGTGCGCACCCGATTACCATATTTGAATATGCATAAAGGTCTCCACTCCGCTGCTCTCCTTCTCTTCTCGCTTTGCTGCGCCTCGGCCGGCAAGCTTTTTATGCAGTTTGATACACCGCACTGCAGGAACGAGTTCGGCGCTGTCTGGCTGCATATCGCGCATCGCGCCCACTTCGGAAGCACACCGAGTGTCAATAATTGAGTTACCGGGCGCGACAAGTTTTCGGCGCGTGTTCGCTGCGTTTTCCCGCGCAGCGCGCGCGACTTACATAATAAATTGTGTCTACATCAATGAAAAACAAGAGCGAGGCAGCGTGCAAGTTTTGCCGACCGCGCCCGTAACTTTACGCAGACAGCCGGAGCCAAATACAATCAAGGATGTTGAATTTTTAATGGCGGGCGCCGCATCCCGAAGGTGTTGTACCGTCACTCCTGATGGCGCGGCGCCCCCGACGCAGACGCCCGAGTCCTTAAATAACTAATGACGGCGAATTTCCGCCTCTTTTTTGCTCCGCCCCGTCCTTGCGCCGCCACCGCGGTTCGGCATTAACCGCTTGACTTTTTTGCCTTGGCGTGCGAAAACCGCTTAAATTAACCCAGCAGACGCGCGCGCCACGCAGGAGAGACTATCGAGAATTAAATTAAATTGCGCGCGCGCGCCGGAAAGAAGTTTCGTTATGTTAATTAAATACGTGCGCGTTCGCTGACAAATTTCTGTCATTCATCAGAGGAGGAGCGCGGCCGGAATTCGCGCCGCGGCGAAGGCAAAGTATCTCACTCAAATTGTACGAATAGCAGGACCAAGAAACAAGAAACATTCGTCGGTTCGAGGCGGCATTGAATGGAAGGCAGGAAGCCTCCGCAGCGAAGTTACTAATGAAATTTTGCGTTCGCATTTGAGATTCCGCTCACCTATAAACTGTTCTCGAATCTATTCACTAATTATTATTGCATCTGTCAGTGAACCGTGCTTTCCAAATTCCTCCTCGCATACCAGACCTCGAGTCCGCCGGAGTTTCCTCATTCGATCCGTGCAATTCGTCTTGGGGCCCGCATCTAACTTGCCCGAAAGTTGCAACGTTGTTAGCCGTTCTTTAAAGATCATCCAGGAGCAGGATCCAGACACGTATTTTGAAACATTTCAATTATTCAATTTGGTAATGCCCGTGGTCCTGGGGCGGCGTGATCGAAAGTTTACGATATGTGAGGTGAAGGCGGTAAAGACCGGGGGGACGTCGACTTTTACGAGTGTGTTGCCTGGCATGTTGCTGTACCTGTACCTGATGCTACAAAGCATTTTTTATTCACGCGGCGGCGCAATGCGCACGGGGCAGGTGTAAATTTATATCATTCGCGGTTTTCTCGGACGTAAAGTTTTTTTAGTATTTTTATGGGTATGTCTCCTACGTGGGTAGCATCAAATTTTTCTGTTGCTGATGGACTTTTCTGCGGACATAAAACAAGAAACCAGAAGGAAGGGCGCGGAGTAAAAAATTAAATAAAGGAGGGCATTTTTGAAGTCCTACGTAATTCCACAGATGAGCACATCGCATATGATGATAAACTCCTTGTTGCTTGTTGCTTCGCGCGTGAATATGCAAAGTGCGCAGAAATGTAACCGGCGGCCTGCGGTGAGCTGCTCAGCGGTTGTTTCCATCATCGGAGATGACAGGACAAGAAAACGGTTGCAGTTGCAGTTTCAGATTCAGATGCAATTCCCCTGTTTGCCCCGCCTAAAACCACGCATTTTAAATCATCAATATTTTCAGTTTTAGTTCTTTAAACATGTTTCGACTCTATGGATTGGTATGATTGCTGAGTGACTCTAACCAAAATTGTTTATGGCAGATCGGGTAATTTTTGAAACAGTCGAAAAGTTGAAACTGAACACCTTGCGGATATTGACGCGATACGGGCTCGCGAAGCGACATGTAACAGATCGCGCAAGTGCAGCCATTTATATTCCGGTCGTGTGTTGGTGTACTACCAGCCAACTGTACATGGTTCCTCCGTCTTCGGGTCCATTCGTGTGAGCCGCCGGCGCACTTAAGTATTCATGTACTCGCTTCACTTTATGCGCCCATTATATAATCTGCATAATATTCGCTATCGCCGCGGATGCACACCGAAAACCTCGCTAGGTTTTATCCATTGCTACATTGTTTCTTCAGCTCAATTTTCCATCCACATGGAAGCCGTAGAAGTCTACTTTAATGTTGGTAGTAGTAGCAAAGTTGCTTCCTTTACCGGAGTTTTGGCTCCCCGATTTCGTGGCGAAGGGGCGATGGGCAAGGGGTTATTTATGCAGTTCCTGGTGATGCGCCCGTAATGAGATATGTCCATCCAGATATATTTATATCTGCAAGCGCTGTCTGCGCACACACTGCCAGCGCACATAGCCCGAAGGGATTCCATTCCAGGCGCAGCGCCGCGCGCCCGGCAGTTCTCGCTTCCGCCTCACTTCGGGACATTACTTCCGCATCTTGACCGGATGTTTCCCTTCATATCCATCCATTTCGAAGACAGTTTGAGTTCGTATATTACACGCGCGACGAGCTATCTTATTACATCCTCGCCCGTTTCGGCGTTGATCATTATTTGATTGGAAACGCTCTGGCTCGGACGTATATTGTGTTGCCAGCACTTCCTCGATGACAGGAATTGAGCTCGCACTGATAGGTCTTCGGAATCTTCGGATATTCACATACATAACATTTTTTGAGCTTTGAACTGTGGTGGTTGACCTTTCAGAGCATAAAGTGTCTTAAATTACAGTTTCAATTTGCCTGCAAGAGCAGCGAGAGTTTATGATGTTGCTGTTGTGGTTAAGGAAACAATTTAAAAGCCAAATTGGGATGATTAGAAGACGCAGGGATGATCTCGGGCATCTGTTGCTGGCTTGGGAGGAGAGCATTTGCATATTCTCGGAACGCCCACCCCTCGCGGAGCACCTGCATTACTCCAGGGAGAGCGCACGCCCGGCAGAGTGTTTTTAATGAAAGAGATAACGACCGCGCGCGCCGCCGCCGCCGCTTATTTATAAGAAGCGCAGCAGAAGGAAGCATTTGCATCGGCACCGTGCATCGGCGCACGTCGGCGAATCTCTGACACGTGCGGCCAGCACCGTCATTACTTGTAGTGTATGGCAATTCGGTTGTAAAGTGGCGTTTGCGTAATGGGCAACATAGGCAAGGAGATTCCTGCCGGCGGGGAGGTCCATTATGTAGTGGTGTGGGCTGCTTAGAATTCGCCGCGCGTCTGCGGGACTTTCCTTGTTCGGCGACTCGATTATATCCCGTAGTATATTGTCACCGATAGTTTCGTGCCGGGTTCTTTTTCTCGGCGGCGGCACATCGTGAATGTGGAAGGTGGAAGCGATATGCTGGTACTGGCGGCGGTGGCGTCTCGTGAAGTGAAGAAGAAGAACTGGTGTGTTTGGACGTGCCCGGCGGGCCGATATCGGGCGCCCCCACCGTTTTAGTATTCCGAGGGAATCGGATGGGGATGGAAGATGCGGCGGTGCCGCCTCCCCAATATACGGATTAGCTAATTGAAACATACAGGGCTACCACACGATAAATCCATCGACTTTCCGGCGCCCGGGGATGTGCGATGGCGGCAAAGCCACAAGCCACGCGATGAAAACCAAAAAACCAACGGAGGGATCAATTTTTAATAAAGTCACTATTTTATCATTTCCGCCTGATGCGATAAGACCGTTACTCCTGCTTGGCAATGGCATTGCGTGGGCTTTCTTCTGCAACCCTAAGCCTATTTGTTGTTTTCGACATTCTCGGGGGCTTGGGCTTGGAATTGCGGTTGGAATAGATTCGAAGCTACGAGGCCACCGGGCTAGGAGTCGAGTTAGCGTCTCCACCACCAGTTTACGAGAAACCTTGTTATTGTTGCGATGAATAATTTAATTCCAGTTCCCCCGACCCGGGGAGCTTACAGCGTGCGATCGTGCGGATTTGTACTGTCGCCGATGAAAATTTAAAGTCTTCCCAGCCAGTTTCGAGAAGGGTGGATACAGAGGATAGGGACTTGGTGGGCGACGATTCCAATGTTGGAAGCTGGAAGATGTCTGGAGATATTCATAAAACCCACCGGCTTGCTTAACAGCCTTACAAGCTAACATGCGGTTGCCACAAAGTCTCCAGCCGTAAGCAGGGCCTCGAATTTCTTCAATTAGCCAAGTCGGTCGAGATAATTGCCAATTAGAATTTTGTATTTTGCGTTTGTTCGGCGGCGCGGTGCGCCAATTCAGCGCGCGTAATGCATTGATTAGCTAACATATTTCGGCATTAATGAGCATTTGGGTCAATTTGGTTATAATTCTGCTACTGCTACACCGATTCCAGCCACTGCAGCCATCGATCTTCTCCTGCATGCATCCCATGACACATTTCAAGAATTAGAGAAGAATACAAAAAGAGTTCGCTTGGGATGAGAAGTATTTGATTAGCTCATGGGGAAGTGCGTCAATTTAAGCATTATCCTGCTAATGAAAATAAGTGATGGATCGTGTGTCAGTATTCCCAATTATCCGGCTGCGGGGTCGGGGTCTATATTCATTCGAGGAACACCAACGAACAGAAAGCGGCGAGGCGCAAGATTCCCAACTCGCCGGGCTAAGCGCTTAGCCATTACCGCCCCGGCCGCCTCCCCCCTCTTCCTCCGCACAGCCCACCCAAAATCTCCCATCAGACGCCGCCACCACCGCGGAATTCACGGACGCAAGAAGGCCGAAAAGGATTACAAGATTTACTTCTTTTAATATGTTAAAATGTGTTTTCCACTGCTTTCGGGCGCCTGCCGCCTAGCACTTTCCGCATCCCGAGCTTCTTTTCACCCGCGAGGCGCGAGTTTTGCCACTTGGAAAATTCTCAAACTTGATTTAGTTCGTTTCGGGGCGCGCGCTCGCGCTCAGTCAGCGGGAAAGTTTTCGGGCGAGGAAAAAGTTTCGAAAGTTTGAATTTAATCATAACTTATGTCCGGTGCGTAATGTTTTAATCCAGTTACGCGCGCGAGATCATGGGGAATCGAATTAATCGCGGAGGTGCTTCGAATCCTCGAGATTTGCACGCCCTCGTTAATGAGAACATTTGTTAAAATATCGAATATATACATAACTTTTTTGCCGCCGCCACTCTGAATTTCATATTCAGCCCGTGCTAATGTGATTATCCCAGTCTGCGGTTTTTGCGGAGTTCGGATGTTACTATTGAATACATCGCTCGCTGGCAATTTAATTAAATCTGCGTCCTGCGTGGCATTAATTAGCAGGATGACACTTGAACGACGCCCGAATCTACGCTCGAGTCAAATCAGTGAATTATTCAAGCCAAAGAATGCAATTTTTAAACTTTACAATTCATTAATTTTAGGGCGTTTGAAATTCATAGTTGCAGCGTGCTTGGGTGTTTAAAATTCCATCTGGGCTTGGTGGTTGTAATAACAGGATGCCGCTTAAATTATCCAATTAATTCTCATTTACATTCGTTCCCAATCCACTTAAAACGCGACGTCGCCACGGCGCGCCGCGGCAATTACAATTTCAACTATTTTGACGTCTCGCTGGCTGGCCGGGCTGACATCGAAAGCTCTGAAGACAGACGCCGAACATTTTATTAATACCAGTAGCCGGCAACCGGCGCAGCATACTGCTGCACTTCAGATTGGGAGTCTTCCTTTGGTGTATAAATAATGCTTAATAAAACATATGCTGCGTACGAAAATATTTGCATTATTTTCGCTCTCCTCCACCCCTCGACCGGCGGACTGCATCCGTGGCATTGTTTCTAAATTCTTGGCATTCCTGCCGGGCCTGCCGCAAAGCGTAGGAGTCGGAGGCTGTTGTCAAAGCGTCGAGTGAAACATTACTAGCGACGCGTTTCTTCCTTCGGCTCTGGAGTCCAAGTCGACTTGGCCTTTCGCTTTAAAAGGCTTTTATAAAATTGCAACGCGGCATATTTGGCAGGATGAAAAGGAACCCTGACGTGCGGAACAAAAAAGCGCCGTCGCCGCTCGAGTAGATCACAAAGAAAATCAGGAAATTATTCGCGTGTAAATTCTTTAACTGTCTCGGGTCTCGAGTCTCGAGTCTCGAGTCTCGAGTCTTGCGGCTCGCGGCTCGCGGTATTGTTCTTACATTTTCCACGCTGCGCCGCGAAATGAAAATATCAATTGGACGCACCACGGCGCGGGCAGACAGCATGTTGTTTTCCGCTCGCATGCGCCCTGCCCGGCGTTATTATATTGTCATAGCGCATCGATTGACGGCGGCGCGCACTTTTTCCAAACGTAATTATCGTATCGCGCATGTATCGGAATGACGAATTTGCGCCATGTACACGCGTACATCAATGGCGAAATTGACAAAATATGCTGGGGGGGAGACCAACTGGTGCCCAGCCAGCATGGGTAGGCGGCGCAATACGGCAACTAGCAATCAACAAATTTCCCTCGGGAGCGATTAACGGACACATCCCCGACTGCATTCGCGCGGCGTTTACAAATTCATTCGCAACTGCGGCTGATACACATTCCGCGCGCGAATAATTAACCGAGCCAATATAGCAATCATGTACAAACGAAATTTATTAAGGCTTTCGTCTGAAAGGGGTTGGCGCGGTTTTCGGAAAATTCGCAGAATATTATGTTCCGGGCGAAAATATCTTGTTTGCGCAAAGGTGCATTGCGTATCGGAAGGTATAATGCGGGAGTCGTGTTTTAATTAAAGCGCCCCGTGTTTGCCGGGAAGCACCTGAGGCCCTCTCGCGCGCGCCAACCACCGACATGCCCCTAACGACCTCTCGCGTATACCGTACAAGTGACCATCGAAATTTGATATTTGAGTATGTAATAATTTTTGCTGCGTATTTGCTCGCGCTTTTTCTGGCCGGAATTTTAATTAATTTCGCAGCGGTTTTTTGAAGTCGTAGGAATGTCGACGTGTATACATTTTGATCAGAAATGTTTGTAATCTCATAGCCGGCAGGCCCGTCAGACACCAGAGAGGATAACCCAGCAAACTCAGCAGAAACGAGTATAATATTACCTGAAACATCAAAATGCTCGTTATTTTATCATTTAATATGTTTGCAGAACAAAAGAAATCAAAACATAACCGGAAGTGGAAAGTTTAATTAACTCCAAGGCGGCAAGAGGACTCATCTGCATAGGCAAACATCAATCTCGACGCGCGCGCGAAGACTGATTGTTTTGGCGCGGCCTATGCAAATCGCGCTAATTACCCGCGCAAATCAGATAATTTTAAGCGAACGCGCGCCGCGGTGCAGACTTGCTAATTGTGTTAGACGCGCAGCGAATTGTGCGCCGAAGACATTTTCATTTTCGACCACAGACGCGTATGTGTGTGGCGTCCTCGCCGCCCCCCGCTTCGCCGAGCGTATGTGTTGTAAATGACAAGCGGTGCTAATCGATTTAGCTCACCGACGCACCGAGAGCTATTAGATACAGACTGCCATCGGCATCTGTGCGACTGTTGGCTGAGGCTACAAAGCGAAATTAATTATTAATTATTACTATTAATTTATTTATTGCTGGAGCAGGAGATATCGGTACAATCGCTTAATTGATTCTATCTTGGGCTGAGCTTTGATAGCGCCGCGGCGCGCCGCATTATCAATTTAGTTTTTCGAGTGCCTGTGGAAGAAGAATTATTGAAAACTTGATTAGTCACGGTGCTCATAATTTAAACACGCTTATCAAGTGTGTGCTGCCTTTTGGGTTGGTGCACGCATCCTAGGGGTGGAGCGTGGAGGGTGGAGTTTTTATTAATTAGTATCAAGACGCATATAAAAGAAGCACTCTGCTCTGCAGAAGCTCGGGGTGGTGTTCGGTGTTCGGCATTATCATAATAGATTTTCCTTTTCCCATACCCTCGCCGGAGGGCGCGGCGCGCGGCACCCGCAATTTATAACACGGCGATGCATTAAAAATCTAGCGCGTGAGCGGGAAATTTCTGGCGCATCGGTGGGGTTGTGCGTCATCAATCAATTCGCGCGTTGCGGAATAATAAAAAGTGCGCGCCGCGCGCCGTAAACGTTTAACGCTTCCCCGTTCACTTCAGTTGCAGCCTCCCACAACCCGTCTCCCACCATCGTCGCGGTTGATGGCGCATTGTGCATTAAGTGCCAAACCATATGGATATGGATATGGATCGGATACTTGAAGCTGCACGCGCTCAATTCGCAACAGCTCACTGAGCACCCACCACTCCCTTGGTTCACATCCAGCACTAGAAATAGGGTTGATCTAGTTCTAGATCATATTCTCACGAACATGCCACATATAGGATATAGGCATATACAACAGAAGAGAATACAGGAGAATCGAGAATCAAATATGTATAACTAGGGCATGATGAGGAGATGTGAATTGGAGAGGGGATGAGGACTTGATTGACGGAACACGGAACCCTTTTCCACTTTCCAGCGCACTCGCACAGCGCCCGATTGTTGTGCATCACGTCGGGCATTAACCGGCAACAATTTGATGCCGGCATCCACACCAACCGTCAACCTCAGCCGTCAAGAGTCACCCAGTCCTCCCCGCCGTTCGGCTCCGTTGCCGTCTCCCGGCGTTTCTATTATTTATTGACGTCTGAATTGAAAATCTGATCTTTGTTACACATCCTCGTATCCTGTCAGGCGCGCACAATCTACTCTTCGGGCCGTCAAGCCGCGTCAAAGCCTGTTGTCAAGGTGCGCTGTGGCGCAGAGTGGAAGTCATCCAACCCCACTGACTTCAATATAATTACAATGCTCGCTCAAACGAGATCATAAACTTCAATTTGTCTTTTTGTTCTTGTGCTCTTCTGCAAAACGTAGTTTTCAGTTTTCATGAGACTTTTATTAAATGCGGAACGTTCTGGTTCGTTGTTGCCAGCATATTTATTTTACTGTTCCACCCCCTACAGAGAAAAAAAGTGAAAACGCACGAGCTTGTTATCAACTGCGCTGCGCTTGCACACAAATACTGAACACGCACATTTTCACCGCCGCCGCCGCCGCGGGGAATTTTGTGCATCGCCGGAATCTGGAATATATTTCATAGTCGGCATCCGCCATTAGCGTTCCGTTGACAAAATGTGTACAAACTCCGCACGAAGGGGGCGGCATCGACTGTTTCTTATCAGTGTTTAAGCAGAAACCGGCGGCCGGGCCGCAGCGAGAGGAAACGCAAAATTGATTATGTGTGTCTGATGTCCTCCCCCCTCCCTCCTCGCCTGGCTGGCAGACTGGTAACATGTCTGGCGTTGCGTGTTTGGACGCTACGTCTTCGCGTATTGTCAACGTGAAAACGCGCGTCCTGCTGAGCATCCAAACAAATGAGATAGTCGTCTGACGGTCTGACAAATATGTTGACTGGCGAGTGCAAGAATGCAAACTCAACAAAACATTGTTGTGTCACAAATATTATCATCAATCAATGTACCTACGTTCGCAGCGCCAGGTATACCGAAGCGAGGAATTTTCTTTAATTTGAGGTTAGGTTTAGGATATCCAGTTGCTATTTGCATATGCGCCATCAAATGTCATTCGTGCGCAGTCGGTGCCGCAAAATGACATTTTGATTAATGCACTCTGCACTCTGCACACTGAAAAACCACGCTGGCAAACAAATTATGAAATTTAAACATTCTGGTAATGGCGATTTGATGTTTCCATATTCGATCAGTCATGAATATGTGGCCACCACTACGCAGCGTTTAATATGAATTGCGCACGTGCAGGTGCAGTTGATGAAAATGGTCGGGGCCAGCCGCCGCCGCCGCCGTCAGGGGGGCCGGGCACAACATTGACACAATGGCGCTATGATTATTATGATATCGCGTATGCAAAGCGCCGCGCGCCGCCATAATGAGTTCATTTCGCCGTGACAGCTCTGCGTGCGCACAGGGGCGTCGAATGCCTGTCACACGGTGCTGTTGGCACGGCAAATGGGTTTGAGGAGTC
>JAODGB020018444.1:0-30853 GCA_027574905.2 Earota dentata | reverse complement strand
GGTGGGGGGGTGGGGTGGCGCTGTGCAGTTAGAATTCAATCACGATATTTGCATTCGCATTCGGTTTACGTGAACGGCGTCGGCAATTCCGGGGGGCCGCCGCCGTGCCTTTTCTTCCTGACGGCCGCGGCCGCCTCCGCCAGCGACGTGCCGGCAGCGCGCCCGCCGTGTCACATGTCCGCATCCACTCCGACATCTCCTCCGACGGCGGGAGATTTTTATTTCAATAAGAAATGTCGTGACAAATTCTGGCGTCGAAGCGCTCCGGACTGGAAATCTCGGCGCGCCGCCGGAGTGATATATTAAGCTATGCGCTTGATGCGGCGGTGGGCGGGGAGGGGGGCGGTGCGCGGCCGCTTTGTGTAACAATCGGGACGATTTTTGAATGAAACACACGCCAAAACATGTGTGTTTGGGCGAAAAAAAGTGCGCATCGCCGTGGTATGCCGTCAGGCAGCAATTCATTTCGTTGTGAATCACATAATAAAAAGCAATGAATTCCGGATTTCGTGCGCCCGCCAACACACCCCCACCGCCCCCCACCGCCCCGCTCGGCTCGGTGCGCCGGGTTGCGTTTGCCGGCGCGTTTTTATGCATTCGGCATGGTTTCGCAGGCGGCAGGCAATGTTTGCGCCCAAGGAAGAAGGGCAGGCAATAGCGAATTGTTCGCGATGCTCCCGCGCGCGCTGTCAGCGTGTTCCTGCGTGTTCTCCTGCTGCTCCTTCGCGCTCAGCTCGCGCGCGCAACTCTTCAACTCGGCTCAAACTACTCGTATATATGAACCATGTTATTGCGGCAAACATTTCGAAATTGCATTCTTGGTTGTTCATCCTCCTGCGCGCTTCTTTCCGCGTCGCGGCGGCGGCGGGCGCTCCTTAGATATCCGGCCGCGATCCTTTACGGCCGCCGCCCGACTCGCACGCACAAAGAAAATAAAGTATGACGGCGGCACACAGGAGAGGAAGCGATGCGAGGGACAAACATTTCCCCGTGCGCGACTTTTCAGCCCGGCCGAGTTCGACTCGTCGGCAATCGTTTAGATTTAAACAATGTGGCAGGAAACGCCGCGCCGGGCGCCGGTAAGAAAGGACTCTTTATTTCGGTTCGTCGCACTGCTTCCCGTTTCCACGCAAGTCTAACCACCACCTAAACATCGCCGTCCATCCCGAAAAGCGCAGCGCGCAGCCAATCGCAGGAATGTTCAATCAAAACAGCGCCGATGGAATATCATTTATTTGAGGCGGCGGCGGCGGTGGCGGCGCTGCGGGCCTGCAAAGCTGCGGCTACGTCGGCCAGCTGTTGAATTGTTAAATAGTTGCGCGGAGAAAATTGGCAAACGAGCGAACGCAGCGCATTCTGGCTAAACTAATAATGCAACTCTTGGCCGGCGCGCCGAAGTTTGCGCAACTATTTGGCGGTTTTTAAGGCCGCCAATATTTTGCTACGGTTTTAGCAGACGCAGACGCGGACGCGTGCGGCACGCGAGCCAAGGACGCGGGTTGGGCGGGCGGCTACAAAAGCGAAAGCCTAACTGTCGACAAACTGGAATCAAGCCGGATAGAACAGCGGCTCTCAGCTAAGACGAGGGAAAACGCAGGAACAAGCGCACGCAAATCTGCTTGATCCTTCGGCGGTTCGCCGATATTTAACTTGCGCGATCCTTTGCGTCGGCTGGAAAAGACGCCGCCGCCCGTCTTCATCCGCTCTTCATCTCCGCGCGCGGAATGCCTTTGAGTCTTTCTCTCAATTAGCTCAGGCCTTTTTGCGCGCGATAGATATTGAATTTCAGCGCATTTTCGCAAATCCAATCTGCGCATGATATGGCAGCTCGATGGCTGATTTATTAGCGCAGTTAATAACGGGGCGCCGGCGCAATTATAAATCGTATTTTTGTTGCGATTCCTGCTGGGCGCGCGCGTATAAATTACGTTAATTCGGAATGCAAATAAACATCGCTCATCGCGCGGCGCAAAAACTTGCGCCGAATGATAACAAGCGCAACGCACAACAAACGTGACAAGCGCGGGTGGGGGCGGTGGGGATGCGGGGGGCGGGGCGGAAAGGCACGAAATTAAATTGAATTATAAATTCTGTTGTTATTGCGATTGCAGTGCGCGCGCGCGCCGAAATTTATCGCCGCCCGTCCGGCGCTTATTTATACGCGCATATCGTCGCGAAAGTTCGCCGCCCGGCGTCATTCTTCGCGAGATTTGCGCGATCTAGCGTGCGCGCTTTACGCGCATGCATCAAAAGGCTTAATGATGCATGCCACAAGGAGATCAGGTGGCACAAAGCCGGCGGGCGCAACGCACCGCAGTCAACCTCAACCTCAACCTCAACCTCAAAGATCGGCGCATTAAATCTTTTCATATCTCGTTCTCCTTCGCGACGTTTATGCTCGCATTATAGTTCGCCATCAAAGGCGCTTGCCGGGGAAAAATGCCGCCCGCCTCCCGCGTCAAATGTTTGATGCCCGCCGCATTGACGAAGGATAAAGCAGGCTCGCTTTTTGCGCGCTGTTTCAATGATCAGTTTAGGTTGACTTTAATCACGACTAGCACTAGCGCCTGCCTTACCGTTGAGGTGGGGTCTTAAGAGGGTTGTTATTATGCGCACGTGGAGGGGGGGCGGTGGGTGCCGGGGGGCCGGGCGCAGAGTTTATCTCGTCCGCGCGCGGCTGACTGGCGCTGAATGCGTGCGTTCGATCGCGTCAAGCCGAATGTCGACCTTATGTCGCGCAGGTCGGGCGCGCCGGCAAGCGTACAAGACGCGCGCAAATTAAACTTTAATAAGCTGATTAACGGATTAGATCGATAAGACCTTCGCCCCGCGCGCCTCGCAGCGCGCTAATCTGAGAAGGTTTTAGGTGAGAGGGGGGGGGGGAGCCAACTAGGCCCGAGCTATCGCGACGGTGCCGCGCCAGGAGTGAAACTTTCCGCGTGTTCCGCTAATATCCAGCAGCGGCAATCTTGCTGTCGGGGAGGCTCTCTATCGCCTAAGTGCAGCGGCACCAGCAGCTGGAGCAGCCGGCAGCAACTTCCGACTTCCCAACCCCCACCCGAGGAAATCACTCCTCTCCCCATCCCCGCCAATAACCGAAAGAAATATAAATTAGCATTGCTCCCCGCTCCCCACCCATCTGAGAAAATCCCCTTTCCTCCCCGCCCCGCCAATAACCCAAAGAAAGCTAAATTAGTATTGCTCCCCGCTCCCTCCCAACCTCTTTACTCCGACATTGTTTACCGCGTGATTTCTGAGCGCGCGCTGTTTCATTTCTAGCTTTCCAGCTCTCCAGTTCCCCAGCTGTGTGCTCAATCGTGAAAAACACTCGCGTGCGATATAATTTCCGTGTTTAGCCAAGGCCGGCGGCGATTTCTGGGAAGCGCGCAAATGCTCGGCGCGCTCGGCCGGGCGGAGCCGGCAAGCTAAACACGTCTGGGGTTAGTTAAACATGCGGCGGAGCGTGAAGAGATAGCGCCGGCGCATCGCCAGCATGCGCGCATTCATATTCACGCATTAGCCACCCGCGGCGCGCTTTGTTTTCGCTTTCGTTTGCGCGGGCGAGACGCAAATTGGCCCCAAACACGACCAGCACAATACAAGACGCCCGGAAACGCCGAATGGCGGCTACGAGCACCATTTCTATATTGCATCAGTCGAAATAACATACCAAAATATTGGAGCTACATTTGTTCTTTTTCAAGTTTGTTCTGTATATTTCGTTCTCTAAGAGTGATCTTATGACGTCACTTTTGATGTTGTATGTATATGCTTCTAAAAATCAAAAATGTCTAGCGTTCTTAGACCAGGGGTGCTCAAACTGGCGATGGTTTCAAGTCGATCGCTTATATTAATTTTTTAATAATTCCGACCACCTTCTGACTCATTCAATATTTAGGCATATTCATATTTTGAACCTAGTCGATCGCCGATGATATAAGTTTGAGCATCCCTGTTCTAGACTTAGTTGAAAAATAAAAACGTTTGTATTGTCCTTCGGTTCATATCAATGAAAATGCTAATTTCAACTGGCCTTGCACATTGCACATTGAACGTGGAATCCACGAAGACGAAGTGAACACAATGCGTAAACTTTAGTGTTTGACGCCGCTAATGTTGATGCGATGTGATATTGCCCCCGATGCGCCCCCCACCCCTCTAATTATATTTGGAGTCAGCGAGCTGGCGCTTCGTAAGCGTGTTAATTTCATTTCTTCCGCGGCGCGCTTGTTCGCTCCTTCCTTCGCTTCTCATGTCGTGCAATGTCTACAAACGCCTGCGCCGCGCCGCGCCGTGCGTTAATTGTACGTCTAGACTTTATTAGCTCAATTATTGAGTTAGGTATTGTGGTACTTTCCAGTTATGCAAATCTTCGATCTGTGGTTTCTGCTGCAGGCGGTGCATTCCGTTCATTCACTCGCTGGGAACAGAGACCCGAAGCCCGAGACCCGAGATTAGTTTAGTTTTACGCTTTTTTTTGTGCCGTGCGCCCTAAGGAGGAAAAGCGAAAGTTGCTCCTCGGCGCTCCACTTTCGTTTTCACGTCGAGGGGCACTTATCCCCCCCACCACGACCCGTCGGCAGTGTCGGCACATCCCCAGCATAGAGCTTCAGCTTCGCCTTCGTGCGTATCTCGTTGTCTTGATCTCTCCGCGCCCTGTTCATCTGCGCTGCCCTGGAATCTCGCATCTCGGGCAATTTTTCCCCGCGCCCCGGTGTTGCACTGTTTTATGGCGTACAAGGGTTTCGCACACGCGTGCGCCGCATCCCTAATGAATACCGACAAGTGTGTGACGTGCCAAAGGTAAAATTATCCTGTCTCCGGCCCTCTCCGCTTTCATCTTTCTCATCTTTCAGCGGCGCGGCGTCTCCGTCTTCCGCCCTCCACCCTCCACCCTCCCTGTATACAAGACCTAGGTCTAGTACACTAGCTCAACCCTTGGAGCCCTTATAGCCCTTGGAGCCCTGGGTCCCGGCTGGGCGCCTTTTTATGTGGCCCGTATAAAATTTCGTGACGGACACTTCCCTCGCTCTAGTTTTAGCACCTAGTGAAATCGGGCAGGGCGAAGGCAGGAAGAGTTTTATGCCGGCGGGTAGTGACTTTGATAACGCCGGGCGGGCGTTCATTATAACTCGGCGTGTTTGCTTTTGCACGTCGGCTCCTATCAACACACGCACTCGTGCACACGAGGCGAGCGCGGCTATTTTTAATTTAGGACTGCGTGGAGGTGCTTGTCGCGTCCCCTTATTTCCTGCTTAATCCCTGATAGCCGCTGCGCCTGCTGAGGGGTGCTTGGCTTTTCATTATTACACGGCATTATTACACGGCAAACATGCCGAACTTCTATGATATACAATGGCGGTGCCACCCGCGCGTGTTTCACCTCGTAAAAATTATCGGAACAATGCGAACACATTGTTGCAATAAAATGCGCACTGTTGAGTGTTTTGGGCGGCAATGCCGCGCACTTTGCCGTTGTCCAGCGCTGCTGCCGGCGGAAATGTTGGCGCGCTGGTTTTCATTTCATTTCCATACCGCATAAATTATTAATTGTTTACGAGTGGCCGGCGCGCGCGCGGGGAGGCGATAGTTGTCGGCGGGCGCCACTAACGAGTGACTCCTGGTAATGCCATTGTTCGCGAGTTCTAATGGCATAAAGGAGTTTGCGTTTCGGTGTCCTGGCCGCCGCTTCCCGGCGCCTCCGCGCGCCGCGACGTTTTGTTCGCCCGGACGAGGCGCGCGCGCGCGCGCTGCGTATTTATGAATAAAGTTAGCCGAGGCCCGACAAAACTCGTAAGCGTTTACCGCCGCCGCCGCATGCATGCATACGCGAAGCGGCGGGGGCGGCGGCGGCCCCAAAAACGCCGACGCACACGCAACTAACTTTCAGAATTTCGACGAATACCTCTCGGTAATTCCGTTATAATGCAAAGCCGGCGCGCGGAATTAACAAAGCGACGCGCGGACGGGGACGCATAACAAACCAGCAAACCAAATAGATTAAAGTAACAAGACTAACAAGAGAACTACTCATATGTGGCGGGCGGACGGGCGGGGACGCGCCGCCGCCGCCCGAATTAAGCGAAGACGCCGCGCAGAAATTAAATACTCGCGCGACGCGACGCGAGGTGCCAAAATGTTGGAAACCTAATTTCATTATGAGATTACGAATGAAATGAGACAAGTTTCACGCTTGGATTTCTTCGCCGCGCGCGCCACCCTTCTGCGTCGGCGGGCGGTTTATGCCATTCAAATTTCGAGAGAATAACGCGCAAAATCGGATTTTTCCCTGCGCACACAATGTCAACACGCCCAAAGCCCTCGCAAAGACGCGTTATCCTATAGTTTAGCTAAAAAAGGAAAACCCATCGCGCCCGGAAAGTTCCAACACCCCCCCCACATCCCACAGCCCACCCTCTGGGCATCTGGCGCGGCGTGGCGCAAGCTTGTTGTGCTTGCGCGGCGCGCCGTGGTCCTGCCTCGAGGCGACGATTCCCCAACGTGCGCGCCGAAAAAAGGAATCACCGCAAACGCTGAAAAATAGAAGAAGGCCGCGCCGCGGTGGGAGCGGCGAGCGCCCCCACCGCCCACCTCCGCCGCACAAAAAAAAACGTAATTCCATTGTAGTCAACATTGCCGAACACACAATTCCGAACGACCACTTTGCCGATTCGACGCGATCGCAAGTTTTGCCGAATTCTATTTACGATTCGATTCCGTTCAATCGAATTGATTGGCGCCAGTTTTAAGCATTTGGGAGTACGCCGCATGGAATGTGTTTTTCGCCGCGCCGCGCGAAACTTCGCCGCCAAGACACTTCCACTTTACAGCTTACAGCAGAAATGTAACACGTAACAATAAAGTCACACCAGCAAGCGGGCGGTAACCGCCCGCCCAGGTGGGATCAATAATGCTGATTCAGGTGTCTGCTTGATGAGATGCTAAAATCGTGCTTTTCTGTTGCAGGTAACAAATCAACGACTCCATCGCTTGGTAGCACCTCGTTTCTTTCACGTGCGCTGCTTGGCATTGACAACCCGCCACCGGTGGTGTATACAGCCACCTCGCCAATCGCAGTTCGCAAGCGTCCTGCGGAAGGTAGGAATTGAATTGATATCAGCAATTAATTCGATCTTGCGAGAGGATATAGCGCTTTGAGCTATGCACCTGGCGTCGAGATAAATGCTGGTTCACAATTCTCGTGCGATGTTTGTATGTTTGGTGGTCGCGTTGTTGTTTTCTGTTTTTAATTTCTCGTGTTTTTTTGTTTCCATTTGTTTTTTGTTGGTGGCGGCGCTGGGCGAAAAAGTGCCGCTGACAGTGCGCATTAATTGCTCGATTTATTCATTCTATTCATTGAATTCGCGGGCCGCCGCCCAAAAAATGCATATTGGTTTTATATATTCGTTCAGATTCGCGCGGGATTTATAGATTTGCGGAATGCAAAAATGCCGCAGCGGGGTTTGAATAATGCATCCGCAAATGCCACACGATTCTATATATTACTCGTTTGCACAGGGCTGGACAGGCCAGGACTGTTGCCCTTAAAACTCACCTCAATTAACTGTATAATCGCCTTTTGCACAGAAATAATTGAATCATACGTTTCCATATATTTCATATTCTATATAGATTAAGTGATTTTTTGCGTGTGCAATTGTTATTTTATTTCTAAATGCGCTCCTGCGTTGGTACACCACTGAATCTTGTCTCGTTGCATTCCTGTTATTCCCATATTTTCAGTCTGGGATGTATGACTGGTGTTGTCGTACTTGGCATCTTCCAAAAAAAAAGACCTATCAACAACTATCCAGCGTCCGGCCCTGTGCAGTGCGTCGCGCGCTGTTGTGGTTTTGCGGGACAATATTTACGAGTGCAAAGCAGACAACAGAGTTATCAATCATGCACAATCACCGCAGCTGAAGCCCGGAGCGCGGCGAGAGCATTAAATAATATTTGCGAAAAATGCGCTCGCCGAAAATATGCTACATAATACAGGGATTATTTCCATTGGCATTAATTGTTGCAAGCTTTTGCAGCGCGCATCACGCGCATCACGCATGATATCGTATAATTGCTCGGCGCGGCGCGTGGAATGGGGGATGCGGACTAATCACAATAAGCTCTCGTGCCTTTTGTAAATTGAAAACAAACAGTGCACTCGTCTCCCCAAGTTTCGGCGTGTTGGGTGTTGGGTGTTGGGTTTCGGGTGATATGTTGATGGCAGCGGTGACGAAGAAAGAAGTGCGCGGCGGGGGTGCGGAGGGTGCTGCGTGCTGCGTGTGCAGGTTCTCATCACGTCGCCAACCCGGCCGTGCCATCTGGGGGTGTTCGCATTATGTAACACTAGTTGCTACGCACAAGTGCGCGCGCTTGTTAGACGCTGCACCCCTAACGACGAATCGCAATTATACCAGCTGCAGACGGGACCCGGCAACAACCACCCCACCCGCGCCCCTCCCCCCACCCCGCCCGACCTGCTTCCACCAACAACGGCCGCAAAAAGTTTCCTGAATTAGTGCGAATCCGAACGGAATAAGAATGAAACTCCGAGCGAATCTGAATGACCGGAAGAGATTCTCTTCCCGGCGGTCCTTGTGTTGCTCGTGATGCTTGTGCTTCGGGGAAGACTTGGGACTGTATATTGACTTTGTTTTTCCACGGCTTTTCTGCTTCGGGATGCTTAAGGGGCTGCATTTGTAGTTATGCACCGATTTCGCAGTGCAATCACGCACGTCGCATCACCAAGTGGTATCTGCGATCGACGATCGAAGCGCTCAGCGGCCGCGGCGCAGAAGGAGATGGGAAAGTTTCAATTGAAATTTCCGGCCGCCCACTGCGCCACGACAGCGCATTATATGCGAGGCCGGCTCGGGAAACTTTGGCGACTTTTAAACTTCAGCCGGCGCGGACTAATCGCCGCGCGAGTTATGATTTCGTGCGCGCTGCGATTCAATATCTTTCAATAGATAATTTAAAAGTTTAAATTGCGCGCCGCGCCCGCCGCCAGCAACAAATTACAGATAAACATGCCAACGCAGGCCACGCGCGAGAAAAATGGTTAATCAGCCCCCGCATCACCGCACTCACCTGGCGCTGGCGGTGGCGCTGGCACTGGCGCTGGGAGGCGGTGGAGCCTGGTGTCGTCTCTCCCTCGTGCGCGCAATTAAAATTCAGTAGGTGTAACGCATTCCGGGGGATTAGAGCACGTGTCTCTGCGGATAGCGAGACGAGGGGTGGCGCGACCGCACCGCCCCGCACCACGCCGGCTGCTGGTGCGGGCGGGCGCGGCGCGGCGCTGATATTAATTATCGACGGGGGTGAATAGAAAATTACCTGGAGACCGACGCCAGCGCGGCTTCAATCTAATTATATCCGCGCCGCCCTGCATCGCGTGCTGCAGGAGGCGCGCCGGCGGCGACGGCTGCTGAGACGTGTAAACGCGTGAAACGCATCAGCACCCCCTTGGAATACGCTCGCGAATCGGTAATTTTCGCTGCTCGCCGGCCGAGAATCGTGCGCGGTCATGCAATGACTGCTTCAATTTTTCAATCTTCAAAAATCACCACCCATGTTGTTTTATTTGTTTGTTCCTACGAGGGGGTGTGGGGCGCAGGCAAGTTCGATAGGTCTAATTTACAAGCACTCGGCGCGCGTCTTTGTTTTCGTTGCGCTTGCCGCGCTGAGGGTGTGTGCCCTGTTGTATGTTGTTAGCACTTGGCGCTCGGAAAAATTTCAAGTGTTTGCCTTTCATCCCTCGGCGCCGCGCGCTCTATCAAATTGTTTGGATGTTTAGTCATCGGTGAACTTGGATTTGCGTGACGAGCCCACTCGGCCCGTGTGCAAATAGTTTTCGCGCGCGCGCCCCCAAACACCCGGCGCAACTGGGGATAGCGAAAGAAGGCACGCCGAGTGTTTGTTTACAAAGCGAAGCATCGCCGTTTGATCTGCTGTTTAGTTACATTTCGCGCGCGCGCCCCACGCCGAGGTGCCCTCGACCCGAGTGCGCCCCGCACTCGAGCTGCCCCCCCGCCGCCCCCTCACCGCTCGACGGTGATGAGTATGTGTGCGCGCGCGTTTTGAGACGTCTTCTCGCGTTTTGCATCTAGAGGCAGGCAGTGGTATCCCGTGGTAACACATGGCCTGGCATCGACACCCTCCTGAAGAGCCTCGGCTCGGCTGGTGGATGCGCGTGCGGTTAGATGATCGGCGCGGCGGGGGCGGCGGTTGTGGCGCGGGGCGTCGTTTAGCTCCGTTTACATGGTATTGCACTTTCGGCGTTACATTTCGGTAACATCTTGGCGACATCGGCGCCGGCCGCAGCCGCAAACCGCGCGAAGACGCTCCGCGACGCTTCCTCGGCACTTACGCCCTTACGTCCTTACGTCCTTACGTCCTTACGTGGAAGACACAAAGGAGGCGCCCCTTCTGATCCCTGCTTGATGCCGCATTATCGATACCGATACGGAGCACCGGGCGCCCCGAGCCGATTCCTCGCACTTTTATTATCATAATCCAACTAACAGCCCAGCCGCCTGCCATCCCCGGCAATCGCAATCAGCGGCTGGGGCGCTGGCTGTAGATTACGAAAATCGCCGCCCGATTCCGATGTTCCCGAAACCCATCCAGACGCAGTGCGATCCCATTCAAGTGCTGGAAACATTTCCGCATCCTGCGTGTTTGCGTGTGTGTTCATCTTCTTCTTCTTATTATTATTATTTTTTTCTCAGCTCGATTTTCTTTTGTTGAATGTTGGATGAGCAATTGTTGTTTCTCATGTGCAACTCGTAAAACTCCGCAAGTGATGTAAGCGAGAGCTGGGGAAGCAGCCGGGCGGAAAGTTCCGCAGCGAAAGTTTGAAATGAAAACTAATATTCGAACACATTTCGCGCATTTCGGCGGTAAGTTATGGCATTATCTCTATATGCAAACACTTTTCGCGCGGCCCGCGCCCGCCGCGCATTCCATCCATCTCCCGGCGCGCGCCCCGCTCAAGCAACCCGCCCCCCACCCCTCAAAAAAAAACAAGGCCCAGACGGGTCGTCCGCTTTTTGTTGCGCGCTTCCTTTTTCTTTCTTTCGACTGCCGGCGCCGGAGCACATTGCGCGCGCGAGGGCCGCGCGTTTTTATTATTCTATTTTTTTATTTACGCCGCGCGTGAAATTTCGCGAAAGTTTTGCGGTTTTCCGCGCCCGGCGCCTCCGCTCAGGCGCAAGCAAAGTCGCGCCTTTTCTGCTGTCTTTCTGGGTGTGTGTGTGTGTGGCTGTGTGTTTGTGTGTGTGCCATATTTGCTTGAGCATTTTTATATTATATCTGCCGGCCTAAGTGCGCGCCGGGCGAATGTATGGCGCGCGCGCGCATCGGACGTTGAATAATGGCGCACTTTTTTCCCGTACTTCCATATTCGTTTTTATATTGTTCTTTGTATTAATCATAAAGCGCGCGCGCGCGCGCGTCGCCTTAGCTGGCTGGCGGGCGCTAAGGTGAAACGCAAACATGCGCCCACCACAGGGCCCACCCCTGCTTTTGCTTTTATTCCATCTTTTATGCGCTGCGCACTGGTAAGATTTCTCTCGCGGCGTCGAGGGACGAATCATTTTTTCGCCTGCGACTAGAAAGGGGGCTGTGCGCGCTTTAAATGATGTTTTAAAGTTGAAGATTAATACGTGCTGCTCCTGCGGTTTAATGCGGCCCTGCATTTCTCTTTGTCCGCAGAGATAAATGCGTTCGGGCGCGCGCGCCATCGTCATTCTTCGGGGGCGCCGCTGTTTTTCCGCGCCGCTCGCCTTTTTTTCCTCGCGCGCGCGCCGCCCGCAGCGCTAAGGACGGAATTAATTGCCGTACGGGAATTATAATTACAAACGAGCGTATTGTATCACTAATACTTTTAATAACTTCCAGCCGTGGGCGCGCGCAGCCGCGTTTCTTGCGCGCGACAAACGACCGCCCAAATGATGACAATGAAATATGTCGCGAAATGCGCGCGCGCCCGCTGGAATCTGTGCCGCGCTGGCTCGCAAAAAAGGCGCGCCGAGATGGGCAAGAAAAAGCGCGCCACACAAAGGATTATTTATAAGCTGCGATTCGGCATCGACGCGACGCATTTGCGACATGTGTGGCGGCTGTGTATTTTTGCCAGATTTGCCGCAAACAGTTTGCAGCGGCGGAACGCGTGCGCTAGCGTTTGATGACAAATGGAAATATCTAAATGATTGATGCGCGCGGAGGGGGTGCGGGGGCGGGGGTTGGGGGGGGCGCACACGAGGCGCAACTTTGTCCTGTTTCCACATTTCGGCGCTGCGTTCGCATGCAAATGCACTTGCGCCGGCGGCGGCCCATCGACAAATCAAGAGCGCCGGCAAGAAAGCGCGCCGCCGCGCCGACAATACATCCGATGCATCTGATGCATGCATCCCCCTCCGAATGCGCATTTGCACATGCATTCCGAGGCGAGCCATTTGCAAGTTTCTGACTGCGACTGGCGACATATCGGGGCGCGCCTTTGATTCCCGCGCGCGCACAAAGCGCTTTGAATAATCTATCAAGCGACGTGCGGAGTGCTGACTTGTGCCTTGCACACAGGTGCAGCGGATTTGCACATTACGCAGAACGCGCTTACATGCAAACAAACAAAGTCAAATGTTGTCCCGTGATTTTTAACGGCATATTTGTGCAAATCATTGATCTCGGATGCGGATCGCGCTCCAGCCAACTCATTCGCAATTGCGATACAAACAATGCGCGCAGCGGTGCGGTGTCGTCATGACGAGTGCGGGGTGGCGGGTGGTAAGCGGCGGCGTTGTAAGTATGATATTAACTTGTTTGCGCCGCCGATATGTGCTGGCTGGGCGCGAATACGCGAATACGCGCCCAGCTGCAACCAGTCTATTGTTTGCGGTTAATTAAGCTCGCCGTTTGTTCGGCGCCGCCGCCGCGCGCGCCCTCACACCGCCGCAATGCCGCGCTGCAGCCGCCTCCGACGGGTATGTTAATAATAAATTCCCAATCTAATTGTTGACATGCTCACTGTTGACCTAAAACTATGCTGCGAAACGATACAAAATCAAACATCGAATGGACATTTCGCATATTGCAATGTTTCCGATAGCGAACATTTCTGTACTTTCAATGTGTATTGTATGGTAGTTCATCGTGCGTTTTTTTTTTTTAGTTTTTGCGCGCAAAGTTCAAGGTCTATAGAAATCTTATAAAAATTGAATTTTTGATCAGTAGAATTAAAAGATATACTTAGAGCAACTTTATGCTTATTTTTGTAGAAGATAAAACTGATTTTTGAAAGACTTTTAGAACAATTCCCATTTTTTTTAAGGAGTTGCTTTAGAATATATTTTGAAGTGGCACTCTTTAGCTTTCTGAATTTGCTAAAAAATGCCATATTTTAACATCACATCGGTGAAATATAGAGCAGTTTCCAATGCAAGTTTTGAAGCATTCCATAGAGGTATTGGTTAATTCCCATATCGCAATATTTTCAATAGATTTCTGATGCTGATACAATTTAACATAGATTTGATACAGGTAGTACCATCTATTAGTCCAGAAAATAAACACAATTCAATTTAACAAAGATTTGATACACGTAGTACCATCTATTAATAAATAAAATAAACACTCTGATGATTCTACGTAATATGTAAACCGCCAACACTGGTCAAGTCCACTAAAAATTGGGGATGGGGGTGGGCAGACCCGGGGTATAGTGGTTAACGCGCCGCACAACGCACCAAACGCCCGAAAGCGGCATGGGTCCGAATCCGATCCGCGGAAGACCCTCCTGCCCAGAGCCCCACGGATGCCACCGGCAGCGCACTCCGCCACTCAACGCGCAGTACACCTGGAGCATCACCGCCGGGTTCCACGGACCCCGAAGCATATTATTTTTGCAAAATTTTGCAATTTTTGAAAAATCTGTTCTTTAAGAATGGTAATGTTTGCCCGAAAGGTATGAGCTTCATGGCCCGGTGGGCAACGTCGTGGGTTACAACCGAAAGGTCTGAGGTTCGAATCCCGGCGGATGAAATTCTTTTTTAATTTTTTTTTTGAATTTACTTAACATAACGAGTAAGTACATTCAAAATTATTCTTTTTCACTTTATCTGCGAGTTCTGCGACTATTGTAATAATTGTTGTACACGACAAAGCAACTGGTTTTTTAAAAAGGATATTTTAGGGCACTTCTATTTTTTAAGGGGTTGCTTTAAAATACATATATTTAAAGTGGGACTCTGTAGCTTCCAGAATTTGTTGTATTGGAACTGCACACCAGAGAAATATGGAGCAGTTTCCAAAACAAGTTTTGAGACTTTTCTTACTTATCGAATGGATATTTCCCATATGGTAATATTTTCGATACAGAACATTTCTGTTCTTTCATTTCAATGTGCACTTTAGGGTAGTTGGTCCTATTTTTTAGAGCATTTTTTCGCACAAAGTTCAAAGAAACATTCCTTGTGTATCGAAATCTTCTAAAAATTAAAATTCTGGACTACGAAATTCAAAGATATTGAGGATTTTCCAAAATTACTATTTTGAAGGGCATTTTAGGACTTTTCTAATTTTTTAAAGGGTTGCTTTGGAATAGACTTTGAATTGGCAGACTGTTGCTTCCAGTATTTGCTAAAAAAAGAGTTGTATTGGAACTGCACATCAGAGAAATATAGAGTATTGCAACATTTTGGACATGTTTTACTGTTTACTTGTCCAAAATGCCTGCGTCTCCTCCTCCCTTGTAATTTGTGTCATTTATATTTTCCTAACTTACACACCAAGAGTTATTTATGTACAGTGTATAGTGTTGTGTCGTGACGCATGGCTGGCAAAATGGTCTTTGATGTGCAGCGTCGTCCGACTGTAAAAACACTCACGAGCGCGCGCGCGCTTCCGAAAGTGCAGGCGACGTCAGGCGGCAGCTGAAATAACCGGCGCGCTCATGCATGCCGCCCCCCACGAACCATTGTGCCCGGCGCAGCGCAAAACGCACTGCGGTGCAATTTGTGTCCCGAAGTGCCGAAAAAGGCGGCGCGCCGATTTTCGCACGGCTTTCAGTTTTAATCATGTGAGTCACGCCTCACGCTAATGCGATAACCGCTCCTATCGCACCTTGTACGCCTCTCGAGGCGGCTCGCCGCCGCCGCGCATTCCTCGCCAGCGCCGCTTTTTATATTTCCTTTCCGGCTGGCGGGTTCCCGGCGTTATCGTTATCTTCATGACGAATGTACAACTACATTTTCCACACACTGCAGCGCCGCAATATACGTGTGTCGAGGCGGCCGCCCGCCCCCACCTCGCACACGCCCCGGCTTTATCTGATTCGTTCGCGTTCGCTCAAACATTCTTAACTTCCGCATCGGTTTTATTGTCGCACGGTTCGATCGTAATTGACATTCGAGTCGAAGTCACGTTGGCGTCGGTCGGCGGCGTCGAGTGTCTTGTCGTTTTAGCCTGCTCGGCGTTTTATTTCGCTCTCCGCCGCCCCTGCACGCCCTGCCTCCCAATTTCGCTTTGGTTTCGCTCCGGCGCTTGTTTTCTTTCCGCGGCGCTGGGAATTTTAACAAGAAGCAATCGCCGCAATTATGCGACGTGTCCTTGTTATCCTTGTTACGGCCAATAAAATCGAAGAAACTCGATTTAATTTCGATCCCTTGCCTGCTCGGCTTTGTAACGCCACTCGCAGGCAAGCCTAGACAAGGCGAGCGGTCGTTCATCTCGAAATAATCTCAATTCATTTGCAATTTTGGATCGAATTTTCTGCGCCAATATTGGATTTGTTGTTTAATATCGGCTTGATAGTTTCATCATCGCTCATGTGGAATGGTGCGCCGCGGCGTTTGATACCCGCAGCGAGCGGTTAACTTTATTATCCCGATCACTGGCTTGTGGCGTAATTCGGCAAGATTTTCCTTTTGCGGCCGATTAGGTCGGGGCGAAATTAATAAATTCGGAGCGATTCCCGCCCGGGCACACACTGCGCGTGTAATTGTGATTGTAGCTGTAACCGTAACCTCGTATCCTCGTGGTATCGGCTCGTTCGGGATTTTTCTCCGCTCTTCTCCGAAAATCGATAAATAACTTACGGCACGCGCCCGTTTTGGGGGAAGCGAGACTACCAGCGAACAAACACATACGCGGACTTCCACACACGTACGCGCGTTGCACAGGTGCGCCTCGCTTTCATTTGATAAATTCGCCTGTTTTACTTTATAGTCGCGCAGTTCCTCTGCGCCGGGGAGTTTTGGGGCGTAAATACAGCGCATGTAAATGCAAAATGGCCCATTGTCCACTTTGCCCACAGCGCCCAATGTCCCATTGCCGCAAACGCTCAAAAATAAATTGTTACACAGCGCGCCTCGCCGCATGTTGAATAAAAGTGCTTTTTTGCGCTAAGTTGTGGGCCAGGGGGGGCGGCGCTGCGGGGAAAAAGGTGTATTGTCTAAATATCATTACGAAATTGTCTGCGCTGGACACATAGTTCTGCTTGTGGGCCTGTGCCATATGAAATCATATCTTTTTCGCGCTGCCGGCGGAGGCGGCGCCGCTGGCGGTAATTATCTAAAAGATATAACGCTTTGCATGGCGCGTATAAATCATAGCCGGCGATAAAAATCTCTCTGTCTCACGGCTCGCGCCTCTCCGGCACCAACGCCTCGGAATTGCTTTGGCTGCGCTGCTACTCTTACTCCTTCCTCCTCCTGGTGGCCCTGGTGCCGCTCGTCCTGGGCGCCGGTGCGGGCGAGCCCTGGACTATCCGGGACTTCGGTAATGTATGAACCCCCCCTCGGTTTCGCAGCTTTCGGCCGGCGTCTGCTTTGCGGGGAAACGCGACAAAAAGGCGACTTTTATTGTCGCGCGCCCGCCGGACGCACTCGTCGCGTTCGCACGCGCGCCGCCCCCCAGCCCGCTTTTGTGTCCCTTTTTGTCTCGCCAGTGATTACACGCGCCCGCACAAAAGCGGGCTTTGTTTAACCGAAAATAAATTAGATTTTTGCGCGCGGCGCCGGCTTGTTTTGTGTTGCTGTGCGTCGCTGGCTGAAACATTTTGCGTTTTGTTGCAACTAATGCTGACCTCTTGTCGCGCGCGTCGGCGGCGACAACGCACGCAATGTGCCCCCACCCCTCCCCCCAAACAGCGTAAACCGAAAAGTTTTTATTGAAATATTATGTAAGTTTGACGGGGTTCTGTAATCCTATTGAAGTAATATGCATAATATGCTACAAATCTGCCTTTTAGTGGGCTTACTAGGGGACGCGGAGGAAGGCCCTGGGACTAAGTCGCTGGTCCACGGGTCGCGCGCGGCGATGTCCGAGGGTCGTGCGGCCGTATTTCACCGCGCCGGACGCGCGCGCCCGCTTCCGACGAAAAATCCGCCGAGTTTCGATAATACTTTGCGCTATTTGGGGCGCGCGCGGCGCGTGGGGAGTCTATTAGTCGTCGGGGCCTCATACATATTCGAGCGTCTTCGAGGGCGCACATATCTTCCGCCGCGCGGCACAATCGCTGCAAATGGAGCCAAACGGCAGCTCGATCAAGATTTTAATATTTCTCCGCGTGTGCCCTTCATATTTCACGCACAATTACGACGAAAGGGTCGCCCTAATGCTCCGCAAGCATTCGATTAATTTATGGCCCATTCAGAGCGGCAAAAAGAAAACTTGCGTATCATTTGCTGTTGCGTCTCTTTATGGCCTCTTCATGGTCTCTTAATTTTGATATGCAAGCGCATAACATAATCCCTCGGTATCCTATGGGTGTGCTGCTGGTCTTGGGTCCTGTGGCTGCTGTCTGCTGTCTTAATAGGCGACATAAAATTCCATATCCTGCGTGTTAGTCCCGGGAGCGTGTGGCATCCGCCAGGCCGGGCGGAGCGAGGGCGCAGCGAGATTACGGGATTATTCCAATTAACTGGGCACATGTGACGGACACGCGGAAGCGTGCGCACCCCATTATGCGCGAACAATAACTGCCAGTTAGCCATTTGTCACGGCGCGCCGCCGCCGTGCGCGAACACGAACTACAGTTACACAGTTTATAGTTGCCGAGTGCCGGGCGCTGAATGGGAATATTTAATGCGCTCGCGCTGCCGGATGGCCGGCGACCATCCATTCCCGTTCATTCGCTCTCATCACCGCCGAGCGTGGATGGAAGGGTCCCGGCGATTCGGAGTGGAGACCAGGAACCTGGGACCTGGGACCTGCATCTCGTCTCGTCGCGGTCGAGATGGAAGTTTGTGGCGCAATTAAACGTGAAGGTAGGAAAGGGGGACATGGTATAATTTCGGCATCATTGAAACTTCTCGATAAATGATAAATGTTTAGCTAGCCGGGGCGCCGCTTTGCAGCTCCACTCGGCCCGGTGTCAGAGATATGCCTAATTCCAGGCGCGGCGAGAATGATTTATACCGATTTGGTTGCGTGACAGCGAGAGCCGCACTATTGAGGATCGAGGATATCCACTCGCCCTCTCCGGGCTGCCGTGGCCGCTTTGTGTCCCCGCAGCCCGGGAGTGCACCGAGCGCCCGCTTCCGCATCGCCCTGCAGCTTTGAATCGCTTTGGGGCGCTCGGAGCCCACCCTACATGCAGCGCGCGGTACCTTCCAAAAAGCGCACAAATACGCCGCTCGCATTTTAATCCGAAATAAATTATGGAACGTATCGATTCCAGGGCAGGGGCGCATATTGGAGGGCATTACGCAACCAGAAGCCACTCGTGTTATGTTTTTAGAGATTTAAACTTCCGCTCGATCCGGGGAAGAAGTTAAATCTACCGCAGCGAAACACTGGTAGAGGGGAGAGACAGAGAGAGAGAACAAAAAGGTAAAAACAAGACACGACAGCTCGCAGACGCAAAAAGAAGCAACTGGCAGGTCGGAACCACGAGCATTTTTAAATTATCTAATTGAATTCGCCACGAATTGGGATCAAAGATGAGCGTAATTCATACGGATGTCTTCGTCCGATCGTCGCCCGCTCCTCCTCTTCGCCTTTTCGCGCAGCGGCAGTTTTTCACCGCCGTGCACGTGGCATTCGCTTTTTCACCCTTATTTTTCGTCCCGTTTCACGAGCGCGACCGCCGAACGTATGTTATCCTTTTACGTTCTCGTCTTAAGCGTCAATTTTGATCGAACCGATTTCCTCCTTTCGTCGGGCGCTCGTTCCCTCGTCCTCGTAGCTCGTTTCATTGCGGTTTGCAGAGCCTGAGCTAGAGCCAGAGGCGGAGGCAGAGGGTCGTTTTTCCCGTCGGCGGCGCGCGCGTCTTGTTCCTTTTGTTTTCCTCGCTTTGTCGAGCGGCTGCAACGCTTGGAAATCGCAGGAAATCGTAGCAAACGTAAAAAGTGGCATTTACCAGCGCGCACCGCTCACCGGCGGCGGCATTAAACGGAACCCACATCATTGCCAAACCGCCGCCACCCTCCGCCCGCGGTTTGATGGCCCGACCATCAAGCATCCCCGGCGAGCGGGCCAGCGGCGAAGAAAATCCCCATCCGCAGCCCATCGAAGGTGCGTGTCGCGCGCGCGCGCGCACACATGCCGATAAACCGGTGGCGGCGGCGGTGGCGGCTCGCGCGGATATTTCCGAGTGATGGATGACTCCCCGGACTCGTATTAATGGCTCCAACATCTGTGCGCACGTCATATTACAAACGCTAATAAATTGATTACCGAAACGCGCATAAAATACTTGCGCATTCGAGGGCGGGCAGCGCGGTGGCAGATCGACGTCGGAATGCTGCGGGCGCTGCGTGTTCGACATCGTTTTTTACGCATTTCCCGCGGCAGGCGGGGGCGGCGCGGGCAAGTGATACAGATACGGTTTCAATTTCGGTTGCCATGGCGATTAGTGCGAGTTGTAAGATAACGAGCTCGGAGAGGAAGCGACCGCAACTACGCGCCGCCGCCGCCACCACCGCCGCCACCACCGCCGCCACCGCCGAGGTTAAAGACTTCGCTGCCGACCCGTGAAATTGCCATTCGAGCAGGGCCCACGCACTGGGTCCCAGTTTTCGGCAGTTTTCGGCGGCTGTGGGGGAAACAGACATGCAGAGGTGCCTCCCCCCAAGGCCCGTTGTATGCATTGCGTTTAGCCGCCTCCACGGCCTAATCCACTCGCAGTATATTTATTTCGCGCCGCGCGGCGCAGGACTCATTGGCGCGCGCGTCTTCGCCGCCATAACAGTGACTATTAAAAGCCGTATACGATCGGAATATTAAACCGCCACGCCGCCCGCTTCGATACACTGTGGCGGCGCGCGGCGGCCGGACGGGGGTGGGATGAGACGGCGAAAAGGCAATTACCGAAAACCTCCGCAAAGCAATGAACCGTGCCGGCGAAACTTAATTTCGCTTTTCGTCGCCATCGATAATTTTCCGCTCCTTTTGACCTGACTCTCCTTTTTTCCTGCCGCTTCATGCCCGCCCCCCACCCAACCTCCGCCCAGCCCGCGAGTTTAAAAAGAAAACTTTCGCCGAAGGAATGACTCCGTACTCCGTGGCGCCTCGGGGGTGACCTTTGCGTAATAATTTTTAACCCGCCCGCTGGGTTGCTGTTATTCACTGAGGCGGCGGCGGCGGCGGCGAGTAGCGCTGCTAACGACTTTCGTTTGTCGACCCGCCGCGCCTGAAACGCTTGATATACAGTGTGGCAAGCGTCGACCCGCGCGCACCGGGATTGCCCGTTCAAATGTTCAAACGTTTTGCGCCGTAAAAAAGGGGCGCCGCCGGCGATGTGTCTGGACCTTAGCCAAACTCACTCGGCGCGCCCCGGCCCTTCGCTAAGGACGAGGGCGGCGAGTTATTACAAGCATCGCAATCGCGGCGGCGGCGCGCGGCCCGAGGCGCCCGAAAGGGCTATTCATCACTACATTAATTACAAATAAATAATAAAATCATCTTCTCCTCCCCCCGATGCACGGCGCTCGCAGAAGGTATTAATATTATAAACACCGCCAGCAGGATGGAGTTGTTTGCCCCCCCGCCGTCCCAGTGGCATTTCCATTTTAATGCATTGCCAATGATGCATTGTGTGTTGCCGGCGCGTATCGATTGCAATTTGCCCGCGGGCTAAGAATGCGTAATACGTTAAGGGTAAGATTTTGCTGTGCGCGATGCCAGTGCCAGACGCGCAGCGGCGCGGATTTTTCCGCGCCAATATTTCCGTACGCAAACAAGGCGGAATTGCAACGACAAGCGCCTGCCAGCAGCGGCGGCAGCGGCGGCAGTGGCAGCTTTTATTCGCGGCAATAACAGAACGAACAAGTTGTATTCGTAACGAGAAGTTGCACGGTTGCGATTCATTGCTGTGTACCGCCGGCGTTCGTTATTCGATCACTTTAACAAATGAAACTTTAACTTTCGAGCGCGCGCGCGCGCTTTCCACACCTTCGCGCGCCTGCACACACCTGGCGCCTCTCCCTCTCCCTCTCCCTCTCCCGCTCCCTGTGTGTTGGTTTGTTTCCCGACGTCGGCGGGCGCGAGCACATAATAAAACTCGTTGGCGAAACTGTTGTTCGCAACTTTGCGCGTTCGCAAATAAAGATATCTGCAGGTGACAACGCGGAACAAACAACTCGCATCGGTTCTCGACTGTCACGCGGCCCACCTCCGCCGCCGCCCGCCCGCCCGCCGCGAACACATTGCTTTCCGCGGCTTATCGCAATGAATCGCATTCTTTCCGTTCGCATCTTCGCCGCGTTCGATGCGCCGCCGGCGCTCGTCATTTGTTTTCCCGGCCCCCCCCAACCGCCGCCGCCGCCGCCGCCATGCCCACCTAGTTACAATTTGCGCACCGGCGGAAAAACTATCCCCATCCACAGCGCGATCCGTTTAATGTGTTTTTGTTGTTGCCAGGAGCGCGCGCCCGACGATAAATCATCGTCCGCGCGCAAAACAATCGAATTACGAATTTTACTGTTTGCCCCTCCCCCCCGCGCTCCACCTCGGCTAGCCAGCATCCACTCGGCGCGGAGATTAACGATTTGTCTTGTACTTTTTCCCCGGCGAGGTTTGTCCTTGCAACGGGGACACAACACAAGACGCAACTTCGGACGTAAGATCGCCGCCCGAAAAACGCCGACAACAATTAATCATGTGTCGCTCGCTGTCGTCCGATTAAAAAGTAATTAAACGGCGGCGTCGCCAGTCCAACTCTTTGGGCGCATTTAAGCCGGCGCGTGTTTTGTTTGGCGCGCACCGGCGCCCGAAGGAAGCGCGGGAATAACAATTGCCGCCGAGTGGATGAGTGGATCGATGAAGTGGTGCGCGGTGGGCCTGCTGACGAACGGGCTCCTTGGCGCGGATGCCTCCGAAGGCCCGGGCCGACCAGCCCTCCGCACGTGCTCGCCAACTATTTTATTTAACTTGGCAGCCGGGGGCCCGTAACGTATTCCGCGCACGGACCGCATCGTTACCGTAATATTATCATTGCTTGATAACTTGCTGAATGGAATTGTTGCTTCCGTGTAAAAATCACTTGGCATTACCGCGCGCCCCGAGGAGACAACGTAAGGAAACCGGTTGGTGGTAACCATTGGTTACCTGCGAGCTGACTGTGTTTACGGGCGGCATTCAGTCGCCGGTAGGCGCAGGCGCAATTATCGAAGGATAATCCGCTCGAATGTCCACATCATAATCGAGCAAAAAGCGCCCTCACACTCGGAAACTAATACGAGGCGGCTTAAGCGGCGAAGATAGAGTCCGCCGGGCGAATCCAATTCGCCTGAAAACTTTTATTACTTCTTATTTTCTCCGCTCGCCGTCGCCGGCTGTTCCGTCGCTCGAGCACACTTCGGGCGGTTTGGGCCTCGGCGTAAAAACCGAAACTATTAACCCCCATCGTGCGCCGCGCGCGCTTCGCAAACATTTCCGTCCACTCTGCGCGCTATTAGTGAAAGTAAAGTGGTGGGGGAGCTCGGCCATACTAATAAATAATATAAAATAAGCGCCGATATTGAGTTCGGGGGGGCTAGCTCGTGAACGCCGGCGCGGCGGAAAAACGCGGCAGCAAATTAAACGCTCCGGCCGCCAGCCTCCAGGAAGCCACCGGAAGGCGTCGTGGGAACAAATGCGCCGGCGGCGCGCGTGCGCCACTAGCGCCAGCACTATTAACCCATTAAAGGCTTATCCCGCGTAAGCTTCTTAAAATTTATTTTATTCGCGCGCTGCGACTGAGCGATTTGCCCGCGCGCGCGTTTGGAAGAATTTCATCCGCTTAGCGCAGGACAGCAGTCACCAGCGTATGTCCTGCGCTGGGCGAAAAAATAAAACTATCGGGCGGCGGCGGTTGCGAGCGCATAATTACTTCGGGCGCGCCGGCGGTGGTCGGCCACCGCCACCGCACTCCGCGTTTGTAATTGTGCATTAATTAATTAATCAAATTCCGCACAGTGCGCGTACCTTTACGTTTGCGTATTGTGTTTCGAGGTTTCGCAACTTTGTCGAATGCTGGGACCCTCTGACAAGCGTCCACACATTCGGGCCCGCAGGTATATAGGATATGTCGGGTTTCCTGGCCGCCGCCGCGCTTGCCTATTAGCGTTGACATAACTAATGGCAAGCGGGAGCGGCGGCGGGCGCAGCCGAGCGAAGGCAGGTGCGCGCCCGGGTTTGATTTAACTTAAACACGATGCATCAAGCGCAGCGCCCAACTCCGTGCATTCGCCATTCGCCATTCAAGTGCTAAAATCTACACGAGGCTGGAAGCACTCAGCTGTTCAGCGCGAAGAGCAACACACTCTGTGCGCAATCTGTTAAGAACCTGGGAAAATCTACAAATCTAGACGAAGTTAACCGTGGTTTCGCAGCGTGTTTTTATTCACTGCTCGCTTTGTTTTCGCACCCCAATGCAGAGACTGCCGAGACGGCCGAGACGGCCGAGACAATAAATAACGAACATGTACTTACCACTCACGTTGGAAGTCATTATCGAGAAATGGACATAACGCGGCGAGGAATCTTCCAAATCTGTCTAGGTGTCGAATAATGCGCGCCTCGTGCAATTTGCAAATATCGCGCATTCCCCAGCGCCGCCGCCGTCGCCTGCCAGCCTGTCATCGTTTTAACGCCGAGTGCCGCCGCCGCTCGTCGCTTGTCGCCCGTCCGCCTGAATGGATGCGAATCAGGCAGAATGGCAGAATGGTAGATTATGACAAGTGAAACGCCATGTGCTATTCTCTTCCAAGCGCTGCACACGCTTTGTTAATTACTCTGCGCCATCAAGCGGAGGTCCTGCGTGTTGCTGCTGCTGCAGTCGCGCCGACAACCCATCGGCAAACAAGGGCCGCATTGTTCCCGATGCGCATGCAGCTCCCCCCCAGTCCCCGCTTTGGTGCAATGATCATTAAAAGGGGGTCGTCGCCGGCGCGTGTACACGTACTGCGCCAACCTGGACCTTAATTATTTTCAACTTTGCGCCCGCTGCCTGGGTCAGCCACGCGAAAGTCCAAATCTATAAATCAGCGACGCTGCTCGGGCACATAACAACACAATCCGCAAGTCTTTCCCTCGCCGGCGATGCGAGTTCTGTGTTCTTATCGCAGCTGCTTGCAATCATACGATCAAAAGCGAAGCGGGGTTGGATATTAGTTTTATTTAAGCGGGACGCTGGCGATAACGTCGCCGCTGTATGCCTCATTTCCAGCGAAACAAATGGATGGCGCTCGAAGGATGACAGCGACAGCGAAGAATCATGATAATAAAACGACTCTTCGCGCGCTTCTTGTTTAAGAATTCCATTTCTCACTTTTACTGCGCGCCGTCGGAGAGGAAAAAATGAGCTCCGGCGAGCGCACGACATCACAACAACTAGTAGTTACCAACTATAACGACGCCGTCGTTCATAGAGTTTACGCTTGCTTTTTATTAGCTGCGCGCGTTTTTCCGCCGCGCGTGTGACGAATGCGCCGCGTTTTCTCCGTTTCGCGTTAAGTATCCAGGCAATTAACCCGTTTTAAATGCACATCATTTGCTGCTACCTCGCGAGCGACACTCGGCGCCGTTAAAAAATGCGTTAAGCAGGCATAAATCTTTAACGACGCGCCCCGAAACGCGATTACAAGCTGAAACTGAAAGACCGCGTTCAGCTTCGCCAACGTCTGTTTCGTTTGCTCCACTCTTGTTATTACTTCAAATAGGGAAACTAGTGAATGGGGAGCAAAGGAAATGTTCCACCAGGCGCGCGCTGCTGCTGAAAAGCGCATAATCAACACCAACATTGGTCGGGGTCGGGGAGGAAATTGCGATCGCGTCGTTTATTTATTTGCGCCAACACTCCTTCATTATATCCAGCCACCGTGCGTCTTTAAATATTTTTATGAATGCGTCGACAGTCCACTTCATCCACCGAGATGCCCCCGCGATACGCGCCGCGCTGCGCTGGGCTTGCTAAGTGCTAAAGCTTCGATAAAAGCGCGCGCGTCTCGAGTGGAACTTTCCAGCAATGCGGCGCGATAACTCGCAATACTCACCCTCCCCCTGAGTGGGCACTCCTTAGCCGGGGCGTAATTGTTCCGCGCCGTCGTTTTATTTTTGCATTGAATCTCCTCCGCAACTACTTACTTCTGCAACTACTTTGCGCGCGGCTCGCAACTCGCAACTGCCATCCTCGGTTTTATTTATCCGGTCGCGGCGCCGCGACCGCAGCGCGCCGGTTCACACACATGCGTGGCTTGTTTATATAATAAATCGACTTTTATTGCACGACGCAAACACTTAACTCGTAATAAATGCCAGCGCCAGAAATAGAGTCGCGGAGTCTGGGCGGCGCGGCCGAATGGCCGCGAAAAGGACGCAAAAAATGCTACCGGATACATCTTGATCTACCATTATTATTATTATTGCGCCGCCGCTCGAGGAAGATATCAGATAAATTTCGCCGCGGTGGCGATGGCTGGCGCGAGCGCGCGCCCGAGGGATAAATCAATTCGGCGGCCAAACGCACGCGAAAGGTCCGAAAATCCATTAAGAGCAAATGGATTTTATTGGTGTTTTATTTTGCACCGATGGTTGCGCCGGCGCCGGCCGATTAATCTACGATTATGCCGGCGAAACTATCCGCCAAGTTGTAATCATTGTGCGCCCAGCGTGCGCCGAATGCGTTGTCGCGCAAAAATTACTTTCGAAATCAAATTTAAATCGACGCGCGCGCGGCCGGCGATCATCGATTTCATTCAATTTCCGCTCGCATCCGAGGGGGCGCGCCAGTCGCCGCCTAATGAATTATTGTTTGCGCCGGCGGTTTTTATCCGCGCGGGCGGCGGCGCACTGTTTTTGTAATTAACCATTTATTGTTGAATATTTATTCGCGTCCTGCGCGTCGCGCGTGCATTTCATTCGATGCATCAATTGATAATTACGGCGCGGCGCCGGCGTTACTGCAAACTGTTGTAAATAAAGCGCGACGAATAAATAAAAGAAAATAATTAATTGCGACGGCGGCGCGCATTGTGCACGGCTGTTATTGTGTCCAAAATCAAACTATTTGTACAATTATAATGAGCGCACTGTGCATTTGTAATTCTGCATATTTATCGGGACGCAAGCGCATGTTGCGCTGTTAAAGATGTAGAAAATGTTTGCAAAAATAATTGCATCCCAGCTTTAACTGCTGCTGCATGATGGCGGCCGCGCTGCTTCGTTGTTAATTAAGAAGACGCTCGTTGGTCGCTGGCGTACGCAAATTTTCGCTATTAAAGGGCGGCGCGACGGCGACCGGCTGCATTGAAAAGAACGGACGCATTCGTTACGGAACGCTTTAGTTTCGCATGCAAATGAAACGAACGCCCGGCGGCGGGCGGCGCCGCATTGCAAGCAATTAATGCGCCTTTCATTCCGAAACTAAACTTCGCCGCGCGTTTATTTTATTTCATTTAAATAATAATTTTTAAATTATCCCCACGATTTCTTGTTACCACAATGCGTCTCTGATGATTAATCGCTTTGTTCTCCTTGCAGACTGTCTCTACCTACAACTCTACCGCGATTCGAAGGACCGCTACAAGCAGGGCCACACCAAGGCGTCTCTTTCGTTGCAGCACTTCTTGGGGCTGGAGACGGGCTTCACCCTAGATAAGGAGTCCAACACCGTCGCTATACTCTGCAAGGACTTGGTGGTGGTCTTGGCTTTCGATAACAGGGAGCGTTTGATGCAATGGCAGGTCAAGCTCAGCACAAATTTGGGAGATGGGCCGCAGTTTCTAGTCCTGCTGAGCTCCGCGCCAGCAAAGGCTCGCATCCAGGCCGGGCCGGCCAAGCTCCACGTGCAGGAGAAGGGCTTCTGTCTCACCGTTGGCGTCCCGCCGAGGATGGTGGGCCACTGGCTGATTTCATACCTTCGCCGCTATGGCGTCGTCGAGGGACGCTTCTGCTTCGAGGGCGGCTCCCGCTGTGGAAAGGGTGAAGGACTGCACGTCTTGGTTACTGACCAAGGCGAGGAGATCAGCAACACACTGAAGCTGGCTGCTACCGGCCAGTTAATGGCGTCCAGGCGTCGCCCGGTCTCCAGAAACATGTCAGGTACCTTGAACACTTTTCCTGGTTGGTGCCTCAGAGCATTGCTAATACTGATGTGTTTTTTAGTTATGGACAGTCCGCGTCGTCCCTTGCTGCGCTCTGAGATGCGAAATCCAGACGTCACTGATGCTTCACTATTGTCGCGCGTTGATTCCCCCTTCACCGACATGGACAGCAACTATGGCTGCGGTGATGTGGGCTCCACAGACGGCTGGAACGGCCCGCCCATCGAGCGCTGCATGAGCTGCATCAGCAAGCTGGGCGCAATGTCGCGCTCGTCCACTGCAACGATAACTCCGGGTGTCCCCACGTGCTGGGAGCACACCTGCGACCGGCACTCCATCAGCAGCGGGTCGGACAGCTCCGGCTGGAGCCAGACCGTCACCCGCCCGCCGGCGCGCCCGCCCAAGCCCGGCACCAGCGCCGGCTCCCCGAGCAAAGCCTCGACATCATCATCATCCCACCCTCCCGCCACGTACGACAACTACGACGTACCGAACTTTCCATATCCCGTGCAGGAAAACAAGACTGACGAGCACTACGACACGCCGCGCAAGATAAAGGAATGCCTCGCGGACTCCGTGCGCAAGCCCTGCGGCTGCGTGTACAAGGTGCCGGCGCCGCCGCCGGAGCAAGAGCGCGAGCAGCGCTCCTGCTACTGTCGGCGCTTCCTCGCCTGCTGGGGCCAGCAGGACGACATCAACGCGCTGTACGCGCAGGTTGACCTCAGCAAGAAGTGCAACCGCAGCGCCAACTACGCCAATCTCGCACCGGCGGCCGGCGCCTCCACATCGGCCGCCGTCCAGCAGCCCACCGCCGGCCCGCCGGCGCCGGTGCATAACTACGCGAACATGGTCTTCGCCCAGTCGCTGCAGCACTACGAGAACGCCATGATGGTGGTGGTGAAGGCCGGGCTGTGCACGCGCTGCGGCCACACACAGGACGACTACCTGATGATGCATCCGGACCTGCTCCGCGCGCACCAGCAGGCGCATCCGGGCTACCTGCCCATGCTGCCGCCGGGCCAGCACCGTCTCGGCAAGATGCTCTCGAACAGCAATCCGAACCTCAGCAAGCAGCCGGGCGCCGCCGTGCTGATCCAGAGCCAGTCCAACATCTATCAGCGCAAGCTCATGCTCGACAGCGCCGACAACTTGCCCGAGCGCCGCAAGCGCTCCAACTCGGCGGACTCCTCCAGCCGCACCGATGAGGGCGAAGCCGGGCCCTCCACCACGCCCACCTGCGTCTGCAGCCCGGCGGTGCGCCGCGCCTCGCTCGTGCCGACCAAGGCCAATCGCGACTCGTCCTCGTCCAACGACTCCGGCGTCTTCGAGCTGCCGCGCAAGATGCCCGCGCCGCCGTCGACCCTGCCGCGCCGCTCCAAGTCGTCCGATCCGCTCAAGGACATCAGCTTCAACTTTCAGAAGGGCGAGCCGAAGAGCGCCAGCGCCGAGGCGGAGGTGCCCGTCTGCCCGACCGGCTCGACCAGCAGCGGCACCTCCGACATGTCCGACTACTTCGAGACGCTCTCGCTCTCCTCGCACAGCTCCTCGGACGCGCCGCCGCCGTCGTGCACGTTGCGCCCGCGCTCCGGCAACGAGTATCTTAGCCTCACGCGGCTCATCACGCCCGTGCAGGAGGAGCACAACTAGTCTCATCGTCGCAGCTTCGCGCCCGACGCTTACTTAAACTAATCAATATGTGGGAAGAATTATTATACATATTATACCTATATTACGTGTGAATAGCGCGCGTAAGTACTATTAATTAATAAATGTAAGTTATTCCTTATGTGTACATGTATAAAGCATTATTAAATTATTAACATACTAAAACAAATAAAAATAAATAAACTATAATTGGAATAGTTATTTAATGTGCACTACACTTTGAATTTTCAGCATTTTATGTTCTATAGCACGTGATGTTCCCGCGATTAAGGCGTAACGTAAAGTAGGTATTTTAAGCAATCTGCTTTCTTTAGTAGATGCATACTACATTGATGGCACAGGCCGCGCAGACTCGAAAAGGAGATCATTTTGTAACAACTTGCAGTTTCAATTGCTGGTCATTAACGTAAGTATAAGTGAAAAGAAAGTTTAAAACTGCATGTAGCAGAAGCGATGCTCGTAAAATTGATGATAAATTATATGATATTGAAATGGCAATAAAAAATTAAAGAAGATAGAAAGTGTCCTTCGCGCCAGCTGATTCTTTCGCGATTCTTTGCATAAATTTGAATACGTTAACCGCTCGCTTGACGTTTTTGAGCCTGTTGAATTCAAGACTAATAGGCGAAAATTAGTACAGCACCAATTACACAATCGATTATGCGGCGCATACGTGTATTCTAAAAACATAGAAAAAAAAACCAATAAATGTTCGCGTTCCAATTCTGCCGCCCGAACGTAAACAATATAATAAAAATTATGCACGGCCGCGTTTGTAACGTTTCCATTTGGGTGCGAGTGATGTAATGGCGTTGTCTTATTTCGAACGGTTAAAATCGACCTTGTTTTTGTATTGGTTTTAATGTCACGATGATTAGGTGCATCGCGCGCCGCGAAGAGGGAAACGAGGTAACCCAGAAGAGCCGCGCCGCCAATTAGCGGCGTGCATGATTTTCGAGCGATATGTGGGCCACGATGCAATTATCGGCGCATCGATTACTTTTGATGCTCGGGCGCGCGGCGTGCGTACGTGCGCGCCGCACGCAGCGCACTTAAGCCTAAGTAAGCGGCGATGCGGCGAATGAGTCAGTGCGGGCCGCGGTCGCAGCGAAAGAGATGATGCGCGGCGGCCGAAAGAAAGCGATTGCATAACTGCGGATGGGCGTGCGATGGGCGAGTGCAACCGCAATGCATCCATCGCGGCGGCACTTTCGCTGCGCGGTGCTGGGCGCTGGGGCTGGGCGACCCCGCCCCGAAGCCGCGCGGCGCGAGAAAGTGAAATGCACGCCGCGCCGCCGCTGCCACACTGGGCCAAGGTGAGCCTAACTGGGCCGATGCGCATACGGGTTGACATAATATTATCAATCTGGGCCTCAAGCGTGATAAGCCGGCGCGGCCGGCCCAGGTGACATTCGCACGCACGATTCCGGGTCATATTATTCGGTGGTGTGGTCGGCTCGCGGCGCCGCATATATAAGTATAGCGATGCGCGGCTGCCCCTTCAAAGCCGAGACGAACCGCAACGGCGACGCCGACGAGACGAGATGCACGCGTACGTTACGAAGCTGACGATCATCGCGCTGGTGGCGGGCGGTGGCGGAGGCGCCGCCGCGCGCCACTATGCGTCGCGCTCCGGCGGCCATCCGAAGTTCCCGCTCGGCGGC
>JAODGB020018399.1:0-12347 GCA_027574905.2 Earota dentata | reverse complement strand
CTACAATGTATTTGTGATTCGTGATTAGTGATTTTTCTTAATTGCTGTATTTGTGGATAAAGTATAGTATTGGACTCGCACATTATGGCCCTAAAAGCGCTCGGGACGATTGCGAAACGAGCCGTCTCGCCTACGGCTCGTTTCGCAACCTTCGTCCCTCGCGATTTATACATGCCATAGTGCGCTCGTTCAATAATATACTATTAAAACGTAAGCGGGCGGGTAAACGGGCAAAAATAACACATTTTGCGAAGTTTTTGGAAACCCTCCTGGAGGGTGATGTACCAATCGAATTGCGCATCGAACTTCAAGCCCGTATTGACCGGTTTACGTCCATCCTGGACGAATATGAACAAATACAGGTGGAAATAGAATGTACATGCGAAAACATTAAGACCGAGTTAACTGGTCGAAGTGAATTTGAAGATTATTATTATGCAGTTAGATCGAGAGCTGTTGCATTTTTGAAAGAGTCTAGCAATCAAATTCCGCATAACGAAAGTGCCGTATCAGCTTCACCCGGCAACCCGCGACCTCCAAGTCGATCGAATTCAATAATTCCTGATATCGCGGACTTAAATCCAGCGCTATCAAATTTCGAAACTGCTTCAAGCAATGCCGCATGCGCACCGAGCACTTCTAGGTCGAACAGATCCGGTCTTAGCACCAGCGCAAGGTTACCTTCAATAACATTGCATCTTGATGATATAAACCGTTTTCACTATTTAAAGTTGTCATTAATGGGCGAGGCGGCTCAGGTAATTAAGTCATTGGCTGTATGCAAGGAAAATTACACGATGGCATGCAAATCACGTAAAGGCGATTTTTGAACTAGAGCAATTCGATCGCGGCTCATCTAAACGCATGCGCACTCTTTTAAATGATTTGACCAGTCATTTAGATGCTTTAACTTCACTCGGTCCGCCAGTCAGCGTATGGGACCCTCCCATAGTGAAAATCGAATCGGATAAATTGGATCAAATCTCAGCGAGCGAGTGGGAACAGTCAAGGATTATTAAATCGGTTCCCACTGTTGATCAATTACTCTCATTCTTAGAAAAGCGGGTATCTCGTAAATAATCAATCGAAACAATCGGACGCGAAGTTTAAATGGCAAAATCGCAATTCGCAATCAAATAAACGCTTTGACTCTCAACGCAGTCAGCCATATAATTTCGTGTCAACCCGGTCATTCAACGCAATCATAACCAAATGCTCTTACTGTAAGGGAGATCATTTTGTTTGTAACTGTAGCACACTCTCAAACATGCCAATTGGCGAACGAATGAACGCAGTTTTAAACGTGAGAGTGTGCATTAACTGTCTTCGATCGGGACATCTTGCAAATCAGTGCAGATCGTTATTTTCTTGCAAACACTGCAATATGCGCCATCATTCGTTGCTTCATTTAAACAAACCCGTTGTGGCACGGGATACTTCTGTAGCGGAGGGTTCGAAAACCCAAATCGGTGGGACCTCGGGTGAAATCGTTTTAAACTACTGCAATTCTAACAAATCGTTAAAGGTCTTACCCACAGCAATCGTACTCGTAACTGATAGAAACGGAAATCGTCATGCAGCACGTGCACTACTCGACTCGGGCTCACAAGCACATTTTATATCGGAATCGTTAGCAAGGAAGCCAAATCTTGCACAAAGCGGAATCGACATTAGCGTATCGGATGTCGGTACGAACCACACTCAGATAAATCGGCAATGTAAAGTAGCAATTTTGATAACTGTGAATTGTTTAATAACAAATAGCATAACGACGAGTATGGCGGCCGGTGCAATACGCATATCTGCCGCCTAAGTTAACATTAGCAGGTCCAGATTGTTTAAACGCAAGCGAGGCAGTTTTATTAATCGGAGCGGAATACTTTTTCCAATTATTATGCGTCAGTCAACATATTCTAGATAATTCTGGCGCCATAATGCAAAATACCATATTTGGTTGGATTGTTTCCGGAGCAATCCATCCACAATCGAATGAAAACATCCACGCTGCCTGTCATGCTGCAGAAATTAACGAAATACGAGAGACCGTAAAATAATTCTGGAGAAACGAAAACGGTGAGTCAATTGAGCTTACCAAAACCAATTACTGTGAAAAACATTTCCTAGCATCGGTAAAACGAAACGAAACTGGTAGATTTGAAGTTGAGATACTTTTCAAGGCATCTATTAATTCGGTGGGTGACTTTTATCAATAAGCACTGCATCGTTTCATATCATTGGAAAGGCGTCTCGATTCAAACGATAATCTAAAACGCGAATACTCACAATTTATGGATGAATATTTACGCCTCGGACATATGTCCCCATCAAAATCAAATCCACATTTAACTTACTACTTACCGCATCATTGTGTATTTAATGAATCTAGCAAAACTACAAAAATTCGCTTAGTATTTGACGGGTCGGCAACAGCATCATGTGGCACGTCCATAAATACACATCAACACGTCGGACCTCGCACGCAAGATGATTTAATTAATATATTATTGAGATTCAGAGCAAGTCAATATGTGGTTACGGCCGATATTGGCATGGTGTATCGGCAGGTTTTGATCGCGCAGGCTCAGCGGCCTCTTCAACGTATTTTATGGCGCGCTAATTCAACTAAACAAATAAAATCTTACAACTTACACCCCGTAACTTACGGCACAGCGGCAGCGTCATTTTTAGCAACTCGATGTCTTGAGCAGCTTGCTCTTGATATAGAAACCGAAGATCCGGAAATAGCATATCACATAAGAAAATCGTTTTACGTAGACGACTTAATTGCCGGATTCGACTCAATAAATAAGGCATTAACAATTTGCAGAGGCATATTTAAAATATTATCGCGAGCTGGTTTCATTTTACGAAAGTAGTCGTCGAATACGGAAAAGATAGTAGAGGGTCTGTCTGGAATAGTTGTTGGAAAAACAGACAGCGACCAGCACATGTTCGATGATAGCGCGACGCATAAGATTTTAGGTCTTCAATGGACCCGATCTCAAGACATATTATCTTACAATATCCCTTTAACAGAAAACAAACGTATCTCTAAGCGTCAGATCCTTTCTCAAGTCGCGAGCATTTTCGATCTACTCGGGCTTGTGACACCATATACCATAATTGCACGAATAATCATACAAGATCTTTGGCGAGTTCGTTTAAGCTGGGACGAATCATTGCCAGAAGAATTGGCGAGTCGTTGTGCAATCTTCCGTAAATCATTAGGCGCTCTCAGTCGCATACGTATACCGCGTTTTGCAATTACAAGTGTTTCGTGTGTCGAGATTCACGGATTCTACGACGCGTCAAAATCAGCTTATGGTGCACGTGTTTATCTTGCATCTACATTCGAAACCGAAGTAACTATACATTTACTGGTTGCCCGCTCAAGAGTGGCGCCACTTAAACCAGAATCAACCTCACGACGGGAATTGCGAGCGGCAGTATTGCTTGCAAACTATCTACAGTACACGAATCAATTAAACTCACTTTTAAACCAAGCATGCTTTGGAGCGACTCTGTTGTAGTTCTATGTTGGCTACGCAAGGAGCCACGTAAATCGGAGATATTCGTTAAGAATCGTATAAATATCATTCATAATCTCACGGATATCAGTAACTGGTGGCATGTTCCAACTACCCCACACCCGGCCGATATCTTATCTCGTGGTGCAGAACCAGTAAAATTGAGCAGGTCGTCTATATGGTGGCATGGAGCAAAATGGCTATGCAATAAGGCAGATTGGCCTGAAGATATTTCCACTTTATCATGTCAAGTAGAACAAGAAAATTCTACTGTATCATCAGCTGTTGCAATAACTACTGTTGATATATTCAAAAGTCATACTCATTCCTCACTCAAAACGCTTGTAAAAAGGGCCGCATACGTTTTTAGGTTTATTCGCGCCGTCAGAAAGCAGTCAATTTCCGTAGCGCAAGACGGTCCAATACTATCACTTGATGAGCCAACTAATGCGCTATACAAGTTGGTGAAGTTAGACCAACACCGCAATTTCATAAAGGACATTACATAATTAAGGTCTGGAAAACTATCAAAAGACAGTCGACTTATATCACTTAACGCTTTCCTTGACACGAATGACATGGTGAGAGTCGGAGGCAGACTAGTTCACTCCGAATTCTCGGAAGTAAAAATGCATCCTTATATATAGGCACCAAAATCTCACTTAACCGCGTTGATACTTCGCGGCGAGCATCTTGAGTTACTGAACGCTGGCACAGAGAGTACACTGAGCTCTATACGCTAAAGGTATTGGCCCATTTTCGGTCGTAGCTTGATTCGGAAAATTGTTCGGGAATGCGTAACATGCCGAAGAAATAGTCAACAATATGGACAGCCGGCAATGCAAAATTTACCCAAACCTCGAGTAACAAGGTCGTTTCCTTTCTTGCATACAGGCGTGGACTTTGCGGGCCCATTTCTATTAAAAAGATTGCAGGAAAAGGCTCTAAAACATACAAGGCATACATTTCACTCTTCGTGTGCTTAAGTACAAAGGCGTTGCACCTTGAACTTGTGACGGGCATTGATACGCCTAACTTTATCGCGTGTTTAAGGAGATTTGTAGCGCGGCGTGGAAGGCCCGCACAACTATATAGTGACCACGGTACTAATTTCAAGGGCGCGTATTCGAAAATTAAAGAATTGGAATCATTCATACAAAAAAAAATAATCACAAATTATCTCAAGACGCGGCAGACAACGAAATTCGATGGCACTTTATGCCAGCATATTCGACGAACTTCGGTGGGTTATGGGAAGCCGGGGTGAAGAGCATCAAACGGCATTTGTTTCGTGTGATAGGTGACCGACACCTCACATACGAGGATTTCTCTACGTTATTGTGTCAGGTTGAATTAATTTTAAACACACGCCCTATTTCCCCTTTATCAAGCGATCCTAACGACTTATCCCCATTAACCCCCGCTCACCTATTAATTGGAAGAGGTCTCCAAGAAGTGCCTGATGCTGCTGAAATGCTTTTAGGAATACCAGAAAATCGATTGGATAGATATGAAAAAATTCATTCGCTGATAAATGGATTTTGGCGACGATGGGCTGCTGACTACATTAATACGCTACAGCAAAGGACGAAGTGGCAAGCGACAAAAGGACGACGAGCCAAGCCCGGTGATATCGTCATCTTACAGGACGCAACACAATCCCCTCGACGTTGGAGAAAGGGGAGGATAACCGAGGTCCATATGGTGGGACAAGATGGCATTGCAAGAGTGGCCACCATAAGGACCAGCCAGGGTTTAACAAAAAGAGGGCTATCCAAGATATGTCCACTGGTTGACATTGGAGAGTAGTGGCGTCCTCGATTTATTGAGTATTGTTGTTTTTAGTAATGATTTTAACATGTTTTTGCTTATATTTATCGCTTGCACCGTGTGCTCATTACTGTTTTTTATTGTTTAAGTCATTTTAGTTTTGACGAGCGCACATATGAATTTACTTAATCTTATCTGAGAATTGATGCTACATGCTACGCATATATTCATCATATTTTTTCATCTTTAATATTGCTGCAAGAATATAATAAGCATTTTAACCTCACTACGCCGGGTAGCATAATAATAACGTAAAGCTTAAATGTCGCATCTGATACTGATCAAATTTTGAAACAAAATTGTGATTAATTAAAAAATTAATTTCAATTGTTTATGTTAAAACTTAAAATATCGATGGCCAGCATAACATATGCAAACCAACGTTCACATGTTTATTGTTAAGGAAGAAGGGGTCAGTCGAGAATTTTGTTTAACAGGAGAATAAATCGAACAGCCGAGCTGTAAACACGTATTTTTATATCGTTATCTTTTATCACATCCAATCGTACCTAGTTGACGAAAACCTAACAAATCAAGCGCGAATGGTGATTGAAGTAGCATCCAAATATATAATTACTTGGGCTAAACAGTAGCCGTATCAAAGGTGCCGTACACCGGCCCATAAGTAACGTGACCAGTGGCCTGAATTCAAACTCAGGAGCTCATCGCGGCGAGAAGCCTCCGAGGAGCTACTCGCACAAGACTTTTTCGACCAAAGAAGAATTCTACGCAACAGCGTGTTAGCATAATCGATTAATGCGGTAATTTTGCCTTGTATATTATAAAATGATTCGAGCAGATCAGCAATCGCCTCGTGGCGGCCCTCCACATTGGGGGCATTTTAAGTTCGGAGATTACAGATAATAGGAGATAAGTAAAGAGAAAAAGAAAAGGAATCGCTCACCTAAAGATTTTTCGTCGGCTGAATGGCTGAGATCCGGTTCGAAGGACCATGTGGTGGCACAGTGAGCTCGAGCCTCTTCGTGTGTTTAGCGGCACCAAGCAGGAGTGTCGGATGCTGTTATAGCTAGTGGATGACGGCCATTAGGTCACGGACGATGATCCTGGTGCAGATTTGTTTCTTGCGGACGGACAAGAAAAAAAAGGCGGGTTTGATCTGTACCGGCCGGATGCTGAGGTACCAATGCCAATTTTTCTTATCAAATTTGCCAACCTTTGCATACAAAATCAACCAGCAGTGGCGACCTCTGACATTCACTTACAAAATAACAGTAATAATAAAATACAAAAATACAGAGAGCATCACAAACACGCTTCGATTAATCTCGGGATTCGACCGCGATACAGAACATCTCAGAAGCATCATAGAGGATGTTTTACTTGTGGCGGCTCCATAACGTAACTCCTCCATCATTTAAGTGAAGACGTCCTCGTCCTCTTCAGTTTCCAAAGTTTATTCAATCCATTTTGATAATGTAACGTCCATCGTCAGTCTATTTTAGGTAATTATTTGGATGTTTTTTTGTGGAACAAGGAGAGGTACGTACAAAATACATTTTCAAGTTTTAAGTTTTACGTAATTAATCGTTTATATCTATATTTTTCAGGTACAGAGCATTCATTCAAGACTGCAATCTAAGTATTAAAATTAGATGTAATAATAATAAAAATAATGAATTTTTCTATGCATTTGTTGAAATTAATATTTTGTTTTTCGCAATAAATGAGACTTTATTAAATAAATGTATTAACTTAAATTATTGCACATCTTTCCTTAATCTATTTATTCTTGTAAGATGTATGTTCGATGTTCTACCGGTGTGTAAATTACGTCAAAAGGTATTTTTGCAAGCGGTCCCATGCTGGAATAATGGTACATTATAAGGACTGCTATGCTTCATATTTTGATACTAAACAAATTTCACATTCATTAAATATTTTATTAATTTGATTCTTTATATAAGGCCAGTAATATTTAGCACTTAATTGGTTATAAGTCTCGTGAATTGCGTTATGTGTTTTTAAATGATAGTCTTCAATTATTTTGGTTTGATCCTTGTTATCAACAATATCGTGTAGAAATGAGTTCCATTTTATAATTTTAACTTTGTTGTTGAACAAATAATCAGCAACTCGAAACTTGGATTCTAAAGTATCATTGTCAAAATAGATACCATAAGTTTTTATAGGAATTATTCCTTCCTCAACAAGCACTATTTATATTTCTCACTTCCTTGCCATTCCTAACATGAATAATGAATGTTTCTTTTTGGAAAGGTTGCTTTTTATAAATTTTGAATTGATCAGCTGATTTTAAAATAATTCGGTTTTATAATTATCGGTATAATTATTAGTACTGGAGTACTGGAGATTACATGTGTTAGATGTGAAACACTGACAATGAATGCCCGCGTTTGAAAACCACTACTTGGTGCCGACGAATCCTTCCAACCACCCTCCGTGCTCAAAATACTAAATGAATAGTGATATCGTCACTTCACGATTAATACAACTTCCCAGCTTGAACGGTTTTACGCGACTCCTCGGCTCGACTCAGCCGCTGGTTCTGAGCGGACTTGTTCTTGTGATTGTTTATGCGTAGTTTCTCTTAAAGAGAGACGACTCACTAGGAAATTACTGCTGACTTTGCACCTCTTTAAGATCAAAGCCACTACTTTACCAATGCATCGTAACTTGATCTCTAACATATGTGTTGAATTTAAGCGGTAGGTTGGTACCAGTGAGGATGCACCTCTCTTTTGATCTCTCGCACACACATGCGCAACAATAATCTGTTAAAAAATTAAAAAAAAACCGACAAATTTATTCTGAGGCACCCTGTATATTAGTTTTCGAATTGCAAGAACATTCTCACTACCAGCGACCGAAAATAATGGCGGCAACATTGTTACCATGCTTGCCGAGCGCAATCAATGCATCTTTTATAGGCGTCGCGCTTGCAAACATTCTAAAATATATAAAGCGATTGCTCGAAAACTGTACGTGCGATTGCAAATTCCTTAGTTTTACAAAGTTTTATATTAAAATCAAAATAAAAAAGTCACCCGCATTCGGATTTGGACCGTAGACTCGTCAGCACTAAATCGGGCATCTAGCGCCCGGACCTACGATAGCTGCTGTGAGAATTGCCTACAATGAGTATTATTAAATGGAAATTTGTTTTGCCGCCCTACCTACATGCGCGTGTGCGCTGGCGGAAATAATTAACAAATCACAAGATTTCTCGGAAACCGCGCATACGATGGCAATTTCCCTTCCGGATTCACGAACCTTGCATGCTAGCGCCTGCTCGGGCCAATTTAGGCAACGATGCAGCGGCAATTATAAGGTTTTTCGCCCACCGCCCCGCAACCATGTGTCGGCGATGGTCTCTGTTTTACAACAACGTAGCGAACGCTCGCGCCTATCCCGGTGGCGAATATCAGCCCGATAGCGCGACGCGTCGCATCAGCAGGCGCAAAGAAAATTTCGAGACTTTTGCTCAAAATCGTGTGCAAACTTTGGGCCCTTATTTGAGGGGCTTGCGCTGGTCGCAGCGGATTGAGGCAGATATCCGGGCGCACACGCTCTAAAGCGCCGTCGAATGGTGCCTGTCGCGTACGGATGCGACTGAAACTGCGGGAGATTTGTGGAACGCAAAATGACATATTTCGCGCGTTTTTTTCTTGCTAAATCAATTGCCGCCAAACCGGGGCGGCACGCGGCTCAGATCTGTAGTGATGCGCGGGCATGAGACGGACTACATGCCCACGAAGTTTGGCCGCCATCGCACGGCAAAGTTGCTTGCGCGCCGTCTGGCGGCGGCACGGCGCGTTGCCCCCCACCGCCGCCAGCGGATAGCGCTTTGCGAGCCGCAGCAAACGCCACCCACGCGCACGTTGGCGAATCTAGAGCGCCCTGGCGCACTTTACGTTTAGTATTTAAGGCGATAAGGCGCCTACATGAAGATCCCACAACAATGGTATATTATTCAACGAGCATATAAGGATAGCGATAATGCGTGAGCGCGAAGTTTGCAAAGCGAGCCGCAGGCGAGCTGTCGTTATCAAATCATGGATTCTCTTCAAGAAGAGACAGAAAGCAGGAGTGCAAGTTTCAAAATTCGTATGGCCTACTGTTTGTTGTTGGAGATTAGAATACGTGTTAGAGGTAAGAATGAACGTCGAGCGTGAATGCAATTTTGTTGATCAAGCATGCTGATCTTTATTCCTGTAGAGCAGGGACGCTCAGACTTATAGCATCGGCGATCTACCATAAAGCCATTGTTGTGAACCGCTAGTGAGCCGTATGTGTTTAAGTTCTCACGACCGCTGCAATAACTTTAAGCGTTATTGTTACGCAATTGGTGACACACTTGAGAAGGTCAGATGGGGGTGCATGTGCACTTACACCCGTCGTGCAGAGATTTTGGGAATAAAGAATACGGCAGGTCGAGACAGGCACGGTGGGGCGTCAAGTAGTACCACACCATCTGAGGAATACGGCGAGAAAGCCACTTGTGCAGAAGGTGGCGCTCGGGGCGCGCTAAATATGTCAGCGGCCGGGCTAATGGCACCGAGAGTCGTCGTGTTCCCTCTCATGTGGTGTGCCCACTACAGGCAGAACAAGAGGTGTGCTGTCGTGGGACTTCGGAGATTAAGAAGTGCGTTGGGGAGTTTTAGTTTTACGTTAAAATATAATTCAGTTGTTACCGAGCATCCAAAGCGTCTACCCTTATTTACAGCATCCAAGTCTTTATTCGAATTACCCCAGACGGGAAGTCCGATGAATCTGATTCTTTTTTATTAGCGTTCTGCGTTACCGTCTCTTGGCTGGGCAGTGTAGGTGTGCCACCGGCTGTTCAGAACATTTGGCGACCGTGACTGGACTTGTGGTTTTGTGTTGTAAAGTGTGGCGTTAAGCCAAAGGGCTTAAGCTCGGCAACTCCGCGCAGTTGTGCTTCAGACCTGCAGTGTACAAGTGGGTACGATTATGTGAACACTTAAACCGTGCGCGTGATTAGTTTTCGCGAGTGCAACTATGGCAGAAACAGTGGTAAAGAGATGCACGTCTTTGCGGAAGAAATTTAATGTACTGGCGGCGAAACTTCGTTCCCTGCTAGACGACAACTCTGTGTCAGCCGACACAAAACGTGGTTTCTTTGACCGATTGTCGACGGTTTATGCCGACATCGAAGCAAACCATGAAGAGGTTAATCTGGCGACCGCCTCCCCGGCTGAGTGCGAGGAATATGACGACGCCGCGAGTGCGCTAGAAATCATTTTCGTCGAACTGATGGTGGAAGTCGCAAGTCTACCACCAGCCAGCCGTCCATCCATACCTCGTCCGTCAGATGAAGTGGTTTTCGCGGCAAGCGATATCATCACCGTGGATAATGTGGGGGATGTTAGTATTACCGATATTGGTGTGCTTAGGGATATAAGCAGAGGGTCCGCTTGCGTTGAGGAACAGCGTAGCGTACTGGACCAGGGGCGGGCAGACCGACTCACGCACAGCTACGGCCACTTTGGCAACTATCCTCAATGTGATGTCCAGAGTTACGTGGATAAATGTGAGTCGATGTGTGGACTCATAGAGTGTGGCAGTGCTCCATTCAATAAGCTGAAATTGCCGAAGCTGCAGATGCGCAAGTTCTCCGGGGAAGTGAAGGATTGGCTGCCTTTCTGGGGCCATTTCCAGAAAGTCCACGAGCACCCTAGACAACGCGCACAAATTCGAATACACCGAGAACACAAGCCTATAAGTTGGTGACTTCCTACCCGATGACTGCTACTAATTATACGAAGGTCATTCCGGAATTGGAGTGGCGTTTTGGGCAGTATGAGATGCAGATGGATGTGCGTAAAGTTTCTGATCCCGTTGCCGACTTTGCTGGGCACTGTGGGAGTGCCGCCGGCGGATCAGAACATTTGACAGTGACGCACAAGGATGTGCGAGAGGGTTCTGCGGTTACCATCTTTGCTAAGCAGTGTGGGAGTGCCACCGATGGACCAGAACGAGATGGCGACAACGTGGCGGTGCATAGGGATGTACGCGATGGGTCTGCGTTCGAGGAGGTGGTGCGAAGTGCAGTAGCTCATAACGCCCACAGCTGCAGCCACGTTGGGATCTTGGCTGGACAGCAAGACCAAAGTAACGTGGATAAGTGCGAAGCGTTGTGCGGACGGCCGGAGTGTGGCAGATTGGCGTTTAGGGGTTTAAACTTGCCGAAGCTGCAATGGCAGAAATCCTCCGGAGAAGTGGTCGTTTGTGAGTTTTGCATAGAGGCATGGAAGAGCGAGTCGGAAGCTCAGCCGGAGCTCAAACTGTGGGCATCGCATCGGACTGAGGAATACCAAACGACGGGAGTACGGGCACCCGACCGAGGATTTCAATCGGATTCGCACCAGGATAAGTGGCAGTTTGACAGTGAGCGTTGCGGGACGTTGATGCAGAGGACGGCGGATGACAGGCTGATCTCGTGCGCCGGTCAACAATTGTTCGACTCGTTGGGAGTCGCGCGGCTTGTGCAAGTGACGCGAAAAGTTGTTCCACCAGCGCTGTGGCAGGAACAGCTGTTCTGGTGTGCCGAAATGCGAGACCCAACATTTAACCAGGGGTTGGTGGCACAGGGGAAGCAGCCTTCGGAGGGCCAGGAGGAATGTCTGTCTACAAATATTGAGAGTGCCAAGGAACTGGGAGGTATCGTGGTCCTTAGACGAATCCCGGACGGAGGAAAGGTGCAACCGAGACGAAAGGGTAAAGGCAGACGATGGCGGTTCCGTGCGGGAAACGACGACCAGTTGATGTCGAAGAAGGTAGGACGTCACCATCATATTTCGGATGGCAAGCCCGTGTGGCTGGGAAACGTTAAAGACGCGTACCGGCAATATGAACAATACATCTTCCCGTTTGTGTGTGCGCGCCGGCACTAAAATGATGAGGAAGAGGTGATGACACGTCGGCTGGTTGTCGACGCGGAGAGTTACGTGCAGTGTCCGCAGATCAAGAGTAACAACTGATTTATTT
>JAODGB020018084.1:0-11112 GCA_027574905.2 Earota dentata | reverse complement strand
TAAAGAAGCAAATTGATAACTCACCATTGTGGTTAAGAACATCAGTAAATTCACATCAGTATAACTTGCTGGCTAAGACTAACAGTGGTCTTGCTCCAGGAGAGGAGTTGATCAATGGTGTACAGCTTCCTGCTGAGGAATCTCCTTTTACACCTGTTTCAGCATTTACTGAAGCAGGTTTGGTGGAAGCTGAAAGCAAATGCATCAAGGTAGATGTGAATGAAGGTGAAGGAACTCAACTTGGAAAATCAATTTTAAAGCATGCAGAACCAAAACCTTGTTCCTCTAAAAATGCAGGAGTTCAAAACAATACTAAGAAGGGAGTGGAATTTATGGATAATTCTGTGCCTGGTGAAACCTGCAGGAATAAGTCAAAGGAACAGGAAGAACTCAATCAAAGCATTGAAATCGTTTGCAGATCACTGAGCATTAAATTAGATCTTAATACTCCTTCAAATGAAAAAATTAAACCATTTGAACGACCGAAGTATGTACAACGCATTACGGACATAACTAAACATAAAGAGTCGCCGAGCGCTGACATACAGCAAATGATTGAAAAGGTAAAATATATGGAATTGAACAAAAACGAAAAAGTGAAAACAGCTCAAGATGACAAGATGAAGAGTATTATGGAGAAGATTCAAAATAAAAATGCGAATAAAGCAAAAGGCGTTATTATCATTGATACTGTAGAAAATCCGGAAGCGCCAAAAGCGCATCGGGAAGAAAACGTTCAAAGCTCCGCTACTCTTTATAAATGTTTGGATAATAATGAATGTGCAGAAATTATCAGTGCATTCCGCAAATGGTTGACTCTTGACACATTTGTGTACTTATTCGGCGAGGATGTCGTGAAGCAAAAAGTTCAATTGGATGCCCACTTTTGTACATTGAAAGTGGCTGAGCTAGAAACAGCACAAAAATTAAAATATTTGGATATTTGCAAACGATTGCAATTAAAAGAACTCCAAGAGGAAAAGTTCGATAATGACTGCTTGTGTGACGATTCTGGCATATTAAAACCATTGCCAGACTATACTATGTTGAAAGAGGAAGCGGACGCCATGAATGTGAAGGCACAAGCATTTTACAGCGGTAAAATTTTGGCAAAAACTAAGAAGACTGCTGAACATGATCGTGAAATTGTTTTGCCGATGATGGACGTTTCTAATACCACTGCTTTGCGGAGGGGAGTTTTTAATAAATCGATTTCGCCATAGTGAGTATTAACATTATTACCTCTTCAAGCTTTTTGTACTTTGCTTACGATATTTCTTGTAGCATTCTGAATCATGTGACTGAGCTGTCATTACCAGAGACAACAACGTCGAAAATACAGGATATGATAAATACGTTTAAATTTGATGCTAAGAATGTCGTGTTTAAGCCTGCTCAATGGAATGTAATTGCCCTACTTTTAATTAATTGGTAAGTGGTATGTTTATCATCAGGAATTGGATATGTATGTACTATCTTTTGTTTTTGTTTCAGTTTAGGCAAATTAGATACACATTTGCTTGCATCTGCGGAAGCAATTGAATATCTCTCCACCAGCATGAAAAAATTGGCCAACTCCAATGAAATGATCCAAGAAACGAATTTCATTCTTAAAAATTTTGACTCACTGATTAGTGATCAAATTTTAGAGAACAACTGAAAAAGCATTGTGCTTTTGTTAAGAATTTTATAATAAAACTTTGAAAACAATATACCCTTGTATTTTATGTGACAGTGTTGACATTTTCATTGTGATTTACATCTTCTTTTAGATTTCTTTTTGGTTTGTTCAATAAACTAACAAGATGGGGACTAACATGTTATCAGCGAAGAAAGTTAAGCTGCATGGTTTGCAAGACAAACGATGGACGGTTCAAGACCATTTGACCCAGTATAAGGGATTGGTAAATTTGTTCAGTAGGTTTTATTACACATTCAAAGCTCCAACATTCTAAATTTACGCAACTTTTAGAACGCGATAAGAAAATTGTTGATATGGACACGAAATTAAACATTAAGAAACAGAAAAAGGAATACAAACAGTTGACTCGGCAGATAGCGTTCAGCAGGGAGGAATTGAAGAATTGCATGTACGGTGATCAACAAAGAATCCGCAATATATTGGCGGATGATAGAGGGATGAAACTGGCTTATCAAGAACTGCATGCAACCGTAACTTATTTTCAATATACATATACCATAATGCAAGTCGGAAAATATTAAATATTTATATTTCTAGAAAGTTATCGACCATATTTACCAGGATAATTTTGCTCGCCGCAAAATGCTGGATTTACAAAACTATCGCCTAAAGTTGAAAATTGACAGACTGATTAAACTGAAAGTATGTAGATATAAAGACAAATCATCCGTTACTGAAATTGAATATTATAGTTAGAAGAGGGCGATTTGGAGATGCAAGCCGAAACGCAATCCTACAGCAAAACCCCATTGGAAATTCAAATCGGAATTGTTACGGGCAAAGTACAGGATATGATATTGAAAAAAGAAGCCGCCATTACCGTCAAGACCACTTACAAAACTTTAATTGATATAATGAGAAAGGTAAAGTAAATTTCAGCCAATTTTCGAACCAGTTTGTTAAGTGCTATTTTAAATGTTTGAAGGATGCTATTTATTACGATGCCGTACTTGAAACGTTGAAAGAAGACGCTCTAGCTCAAGGTTCTTGTTTAATCCAATCGACGACTCTGGGACAATTGGCAGTGGAGTATGTGGACGACAGGAGAACAGAATTCGAGACGTTACAGACGTGTGTGAAAGAGGACATGAAAATTCGAGTGCGAAATTTGGCCGAAGTAAAAACGCAGATTGACGAGACCGTGAAGAATCTCCGGGGACTGATTAGGCGAGATGTGAGTTAATGGTAAAATGAATGAATTGCTAGTTAGATAACATTCAATTTTAGAGCGACATTACAACGTGTATTGATGCGCATATTCCCGCAACTGAGAGTTGGATGGCATTGCAATCCCAAATCCAGCAATTTACCGACATATTGCAAATACTTAAAGAAGCAACATTGGTTTCAAATTTCGACTGCATATTCCCATGGTCAGTTTGAAATATGGAAACCATATTGCAATATTAATTAAACAATTTTATTCATCAGTATGCAAGAACAAGCACGCCAATCCGAACGCCTCACGCAATTCGTATCAAATAATGAGGAAGCCAAAAAGCGCTTGGAAACGATGAAATCCCACGCCGTGGTGATTGCGAATGCTGTCGAAAACACAATGGTCGAATCGACTGAGGCGTACAAAGAACACAAGAAAGAACTCAACGAGAATATTGAAGATGAACTCAATCGCAAAAAAGAAATGACGACAATGTGCGAAAAGCGCGGCAAGCTGCTGGTGCAGATACGGAAAATACTGCAACATTTGGAGCACATCACCACCAAGGTGCAGGTGGATGTGAAAAAGTCTCGACTCACGTTCGAGGTGGAGCACATCGACTCCGAGGAGTCTGTGATTCTGCCACCACTGGAGCCGGACGGGCTGAAAACGATTGCCATACTTAGAGGCAAAATTAATTTGCTCCTCACGAAGTTCTTCGATTACGACAAGGACATGACCGAAGCAACTGCTTTGGAAGCGGAGGAAATGTACACTCAACTTATCAATAGGACATGCAAGACATTAGACATGTCCGCGGTGGTTGCCGAATGTAAGTTGCGTTTGTTGTACGTTTTAAGTTTGTTTAATTCGGTTCGCTTTTCCAGCCGATTTGCTCGAGGGACTCATGTTTGAAGACGCATTGATTCCAACAAGGGACTTCATTAAGACAGAGAGTGAACAAATCGTTACCAGGATGCAACAAATGGAAGAAATGATGCCGTAGATTGGAATCGAATCATTTACAAAATTACCAGCACGTTAATTGAGTTTTGGCATTTATTATTGAATTGAAACGAGTGATACGCATATGTAGTTTGAAATGTAATAAAATAATGCATTTTATTCAGCTTCTTTCAATGCGGCAAACTTGTTGACATACCGAGATACGTTCGCGCAGCCTTCATTATATTCGCCCTGGTCATCGTCGTCGTCGTCACCTTCGCTTTCCTTATTGCTCTCAACCTGCTCGGATTCATCGTAATAAGGACTCATTTCATCCTCGGACGTTGGAGGCACGTATGTGCCCTGATCATCTTTTGTTATCGCCTTTACCCATTGCACGAGCTCCGTGTCCGGATGATTTTCCCACTCTTCAGGTTTATAGTCTGGAGGGTGCATGTTTAAACAAATCTTGCCATCCAGTGTCATCCGGAGCAGACTATTAGCGGCCCTGTAAGTATCCAACCTTGCTGCCTTGGCAGTTAAATAGCCGCGTTTCTTAGCCCAAGCATCGCAAATATCCATCGGCGACCAAGTCGCTTCATTTTCTGGATGCGAAACGGATAGCAACTTCGGGATATTCAAACGTTCGGCAATATACCTAATAGACGAATATGGCTCTCTCAGCTGGGCAATAGGGAAGCTCCCCATCAGCACTTGCAGCTCTTTGGGGACTTTGGATGGGAACACCAAACCAGGGCAATCGCAAAGACGCACATTCTTCGTCAGGAAGATGGTTTGAAAATATTTGGTGTGACCTGGAGTTCTGGAAACACTCACCACTTTCTTGCCCATGATTGCATTCAGCAGGGATGACTTGCCCACATTTGGTTGGCCAATGCAACCAATGGTTAATATGCCTCCCTTGTACAATTCATGTTGAAAGTAACTAGCATCAGTCTTCTTGATATCAATTGTCTCACCAACTTCAACTCTGTCAGTATCCTGAAAATCTTCATGACACTCCTCTTTGATCTTTTGCTCCCAACTGGACAGATCAATTTTATCATTAACAATGCTTTTACAGGCATCCAACAAGAGCTGAGTGCCTTCAGCAGCCATTCTAATTTTGCCCTTTCTTCTCCTTATCACCAAACCAGATTTATTCTCCTGGCATTTCATCAAATTATAGATTGGCAATGTTGTAAACATCAACACACTCAAGTGGGGATATTTGGTTCTGAAATAGTCCTTCCATGCTGCTACAAGAGGTGTTGGACATAAATCAATTTTGTTTAAGACTAAGATCATGTGCTTTCCCAAAGTCTTTGTAACATATTCATACAATGATGGTGGAAATAATAAGGCAGGATATCTGATGTCTACAACTATCAATACAATATCAGACATTTCCAGAACTCTCCATAGTTGCCTCCAGGTTTCTAAATTAATCTCAAAGAAGCTCTGCTCCTTCCAACTAACCTTTTCCTCCAATTCTTTCAGGTACTCTGTAAAATATCTCTGTTCTTGTGATTCCAATGCATCTTTGCCTATTTCATAGGACCATTTGGGCCTTGTTGGAAAATCTAACTCTGGAATAAAGTAATCATCAATGTTGATTACCAATTCACTTGAATCTACAATTTTGAGTGATTGACATGCAAGTTCTTTGCACTTCTTCAGGTCTTGTGGCGTTTCTTTGTAAAATTGTAGGGCGTAACGATTCGCATTTCTGCCACTTTTGTTAGGCTGATAGTTTAACTTCTGGACATGGCTACTGTCTGAAGATTCTTCATCACTATTATGTTTTAATAATATGTTGCTTCTTGAGTGTGATGCTTGAGAGTGTGACTTTTGCTTCTTTGCCTTCAACTGCTCTTTCTTTGCCTTTCCGCTAAATGGTGTCTTTCTGCGGCCTTGAGGCATTATTAAAATTCTTAATGGCAATGATTTAACATTTTTCGGTTGTAGTTTTGAGCTAAAATTTATATATCTGCGCCGTGAGCAGAGGCCGAGTGCACCGTTAGAACGCCCAAACCAAACCACCAAAGTTAGCAAGGCAGGCAGAAAGTTGACAGAAGTCATCTGATCTGATTGTTGCAATTTAGATTGTAATGGTGGCGCCACTGAGGCCGCAAGAACGCCAACACGGTAAAATCATGGGTAAAATCAGGTAAAATGCAATTCAAACCATAATTTTCACAAAAGACCTTGAAAAAGTCTACCTCGATTAATAGGGACAAAATGACTTTGTCCCGAGAGACAACACGAATCTGAAGACAACAAACGTGTTCACAAATATGGTTCACAAACACAGCAGAAACACAACAAATAGTGGGGTTATCTTTGCTTCAAAACAATCCATATGTCGGGCATATTAGGTTACACCCAAGTCTTGCGGTGATTTATATTATCGCATAATTCGATGAAAATCGCTCGCAGCCAGTATGTACTGGCAAAAAGCGAGTGGCTGTACACATTACAAAACATAGACAGTTGCGTTTTTAAAGTTGTAACATTGAATTGGAAACTATAGGAGCAAAACGAAATACTTTATACATACATAGTTACTTGATTATTGAGATACAATCCTTTTTAGGAAGTTACAAACCAAATAACTAAATCTAAATAGCATCCTACACCTATGATTTATTATTCCAAAACTCGCTAACTTTTTTGAATGTCTCGCTTCGGTCTGGTGTGTTTTCAAATTTGTTTTTCATATTTTTTACCAACAGGGAAACATTGTTAGCATTTTGAAGTTTTGCATCTTGTGCACTTTTCTGTTTGTTTCTTAAAGTCTGAACTTTACGCAAAAATGATGGATTAGCACCGTTGACTGAATTTTCCAGCGTAGTTTTATATTTATCTCGAGATGCAACGCGATCTAAATGATCGAACCTTTGAATTACGTTAGCTACACTAGATTTCGGCGCCGGGACCGGCGGGGATTGTTTCATGCTATTTGGTGAGAGATTTGGACGTTCTTCTGAAAGTTGAAAGAAAACATGTCACTTAAAGTACGGATTCGGCATGTCAATAAATGAAAATGAAAGCTAAATACCTGTGTGTAGTATTTCGGCGTGTTTCGCCGAAGGTGGTTTATATTTAATGTTGTGTTGTTGCTGCTCCATGGTACATTGTGATGCTGTCTTCTTGAGTGTATCATCTTGAATGCTTGTAGATGTTACGTGTTTGTTTGACATTGATAGTAGTTGTAATGTTGAACAATCACTGATGCCGCTATCCGATCGTTCGCTGAAATTTCTATTCCGCACAATCCTCTTCTCTTTGATTTGATCGTCTTCCTCATTCACAGTGCATATGCCAGGCGATGGTTTGGTTTCGCATGCGTTTTGACTTGCATTTACCGACTGGGCATTTATTGTATTAGAATTACGTCGGCTTGCGGACAAAGTCGCCATTCGGCCAAGTGCTCGAATTGCGTTACCAGTCTTCTGTTAGTACGTAAATAAAAACCAGAACAAGCATAGTAACGAAAAATGTGTTTTTTGTATACTGTATTTTTTGTGAATCTGTTTACCTGCCATTTTCGCCGGATAATAAACTTCTTCAGTTTGTCAGTTGATATGACCACAGTATTATGATGACTCTCTGGATCCAGCCAGCGATGCCGCAATGAGTCAGCCGCCGACATTCTCTCTCTGCATAATAATAAATCATGTGGCATTTGTGATCTCATTTGTTTGGGCTTGTACTTACTCTTTGCGTTTCTTCAGTAGCGCACCGATGAAATCTCTTGCATTTTGCGAAACGGCATCGAATGCTTCGTCATCGAAGTCGTAATCAGCGCGTGTGATGTTTGCAAATGTATCTGCGTCCGTTTCGCCCATAAATGGCGATAAACCCGACAGCCTAATAATGAAAAAGAAATCGTAAACTCATATAAATAAATCCATACAAAATATTGCATACAGTACGTAACAGATGACACCCAAACTCCACATGTCAGATGCGACGCTGATTGGCTCGTAGTTTATTATTTCAGGTGAGATAAATTCGGGTGTTCCAAACAAAACTCGCATTGGTTTGTCTGGATCCAATTTCTGCGCCAAGCCAAAGTCGATGATCTTGATCTCGTGCGAAGTTCTCGTATGGCACATAATGTTTTCCGGCTTCAAATCCAAATGCACTATATTTTGACTATGCATATAAACCACTCCTTCGCATATCTGCCGCATGAAGAGTATACAGTCCCTTTCGGTGAGTGTAAAGTCATCGGCCACCACTCGCTCAAACAATTCACCACCCGATATACTAAAAAGATAGACATTAGGAATGATGTAAATACATAATTTGTAAGCTTGCAAGCACAACGTACAATTCCATGACCATAATCATTTCTTTCGGATGATCGAAAGCTGCGGCTAGTTGCAACATGCGCTCGTGACGGAGTTGATTCATAAGATCGATCTCCTCCTTGACTTTATCCTTCTCCTTCGCCGATCGACAACGTATGAATTTGGCGGCAAATATTTGATGCGTTTGCCGATCGACCACTTTGTGCACGATGCCAAAACGGCCCTTGCCGAGCGTCTCCTGCAGCTCGTACTGCTGCCTGAATTCAGTTCCGGGTTCTAATTGCACCAAGCGAGGTTCAAAGGACGAATCTATGACTGTAAGTAGACAAAGTTAGAAATGTCGCAAAGGTATAGTTTGCAGTCGCATTACTTTCTTCTTCCATTTGAAGGACATCGGATTCTTGACTAGCATTGCTGGAACCATGAACATTATTCGCGCGGATGCGAACAACATAGCATACGCCCGGCTGCAGCGCGCGAATTGTGTATCGCAGAGACTGGCAATCAGCGCAAGCATTGTGCCAAATTTCGCTGCCCGCCAGCGAGTATTCCACAGTGTATCCTGTGATCTTGCAGCCGCCATCGTACGCAGGACTGCTCCATGTCACTGTTGCATTGACACCATCTGCAAATACGCATGGTTTTCCATTCGGTGGATCTGGAGGACCTAATAAATACAAACGTGTCACTATCAAATATTTCTTGTATGTGTTCTAGCTGTGTTGTTTAATAAATAGCGGATATAAACTCGACAACATGGTTGTTCAACGAGTATCAGTAAACAACTAGACGTACATGTCGTCCAAAGCCATTCCATATATGGAACCTGTTAAGTGTAGAGTCTATTAAGGAAATTCAAATCACCTTCGACAGAAACAGAAGCATAATGTGCATCGGCGCCATACTGGTTCTCTATGCAAACGTCGTATTTTCCACTGTCGTCGGTCGTTATATTTTGCAGCAGTAAACAACATTGGCCCTCGTTCGAAGTGATGCATGTGCGTTCGTCGTTCTTGAGTTCACGTCCCTGATAAATTAATATTTTCGTTAATTACTTCGCAGGTCTTCGCCCTCCGCAATCCGAACTGTTGACGTTGTTTATGTTATCGCCACAACCACATCCAAGTGCAATGACAACTTCCTATGTCTGCTATTTTCGTGCGTTGCGTCTAGTTATTGTTGCTGTTAACACTTTCACAAGGTAAACCCAAATGATTCATGTTTACCTCGTCGCACAATACGCGCTGACAATGAAACCGGGTAAAGATGTGCGTGTACATTGTCCTTTCTGCGTGACTCATAAATGCTTGCAAGACGGTTTCGTTCAATGCTAAACGTGATTTCAAAAATTTATGTCGTACGAAACGGTTTTGTAACTTTGCCAACTTATATGGCGCGAATTCGAATGAAAAGTTAACGCGACAGGATATTTTGAATGAAGTGTTCATTTTTGTGACTTACGGCTCTTGTCCACTTGACTGTGGGTGGCGGCGTGCCGGAGTAGGTAATCTTCAGGAGCACTCTGTCGCCGATGAGTGCGTTAGCGTCTTGCGGCCCTTTGATGATGACGGGCGCCGATTCGACCCCAGCTAGCACGTTTTTCATCTTCCCGTCATCACAGCGCGCGCGAGCGTCGCAAATGTGCCGCGATCGTTTCACTGCACCGCAGCGTATACCATCGGTTGATGGAATCGGATGGAATCACGCGAAGTATCGTGCTGCAGCTGGTCGAGAGCGTCGAGCGCGTAGTGGCGTAGAGTGACCGTCGGCGGCGGATAATCGACTGTCCTGCACTCCTGCACCGATGCCGTCATTGCGCTCCGTTCTCCCGCCCTCCGCAGTGCGTCACACCGAGCCGCGCCGCGCCGGTCTCTTCATGTGTCACTCCCGCGATGCAAAGCGTGCAGACGTCTTCGTGCTCTTCCACCAGCAGAGCCAGCCAGAAACATGCATTCTTCCCCATGATCCATACGCATCACTCGCACTCACGTTATCTGGTCGTGGTCAACGGCAAGTGCGTGCGAGAGACGACTGCTGTGTTCGTCTTTTACTTACATAAAACCTCTTATCGTCTTTTTCTACGCGGCGTCCGGCGACTTCCCAACTTATCACCGTTTTTTAGGCGCAGTGCGGATTTACCATCGTCGGCGATAAGTGGTCGTAGTGTATTAACAAATATTTCGTCCTGCTTCAGTAATAACACCACATTTTTGTTCCTGATAATTTCTAACTTTCACATTTTAATCCAACACAGATAAGGTCACAACGTTACGTTATTTTCCGATGGAAAAGGGTTTAATGAACACGCATATCAGTTAAAAATTCAAATAGTTTTATTTCCTTTAATCCAAAGCGGTGGTCTTCTTTATCACCAAAAGTAGTTTCACACAATAACTAACGAACAACAATTTCAATTGTACAGTGGGATACAAGAACAATTAATTTAAAATGTATACAGTGTTAAGTTCAATTCAACTCACCTCTAACGACCACCCTACTTTTTGATATGGCATCGCCAAAAATGTTATAGATTTCGCATCGATATGTGCCTGCATCATTGAAAGTGCTGTGGGGAATCAACAACGAAATATTACCGTGCGCATCGTCTTTCTGCACGAAATCCCTGCAGTTGGGCAGTACACATCCGTCTTTCATCCAAATTACGTCATAGTTTGGGCCTGCGATCGCTCTTACTCTCATAGATATCTCTGCACCGAGAGAAGTGTGTGCCACAGGGGGCAACTCCTCCACAAACACGGGCGCCTTCACATCTTCATTATAAGGTGCTTTATGTGGAACCGATAACGAGTTGGATGTGATCCTCGGATAGTACGGGGCAGAGAGTGCTCTCGAATATTTGTGCTCGTTGTAGTGATATATCCTAGGAATGGGCGTGATGCCAAGCGCGAAACGTCTGAACTTTGGATGCAGAGGTGACTCGCTTCGCGCCCTCACGCCGGTGCCGTCCGAGTGCGGGTAGTAATGAG
>JAODGB020018051.1:0-12290 GCA_027574905.2 Earota dentata | reverse complement strand
TCGAGTACGCACCGCTGATGAGGACGTTGACGTGATCAAGTTCAAATTGGAATAAATGCCTTGAACCCAAAGCATATATGGTACCCTGGGCACTACTCGACATTCGTATACAGTCAAAAACAAAGCTTCGTTTAGGATTAACTTTACTCCACACAAACACACCTAGTGTAGTCGTGTATAGCCGTCGAAACGTGTGATAGTTCCATGGTGATATACCGATTCCATGCGCTATGATACGTTGATTCAATGATTATTATTGAATTATGTCCTTTGTGGGAAAGGTATCGGCCAGCGCCCGGAATAGGGGACAATGAGCGCTACAAAGCGCCGTTACATCATATGCATATAGCGCACGTACACATGCGTGGTGATCGTCGGCACGGGGAAACTCTGATCCGCATACTTCGCGCACCACGAGCGTAAAAGTAATCGCAATGTGGAGTACCAAATATGCCCCCACAAACAACGCCGCGGTATGCGCACAAATTGGCAAATTCCTTGCCACGCGATTGGATTTTGCATTTTATTTACATCGTTAATACGCTCTGCAGACTTATCCTTCGATTTATCTGCGTTATGAGTGTTGAAAATAGATAAAAGTGCAAACTTGTACATGTGCTTTAATAATATTCTAGCAATGCTCACTCTTATCAATAAGTTTAACAATACGCTGATTTGTTGTGCTTTGTGCTTTGTGCCTTGTGGCTTTCAGCTTGACATGACATCCACTTCATTCATAAAGTCGGCCACTCGAGCGCACTTTGTTATCTGTGATGGAATTCCCTGATTTTAGTGACAGTTAAAATGATCAGCTGTCGATTGCTTTGAAGACTTATGGCAATAGACATAAGTTTGCAGGTTTAAATGAAAACTGGTATTGGAATAGACTTGTAGTACTGTTGCAGTTTGGAGTGTGCTATTCGCATACTGGTTTGTTTATTTGAATGCGGGGCATCGAATTATGTCAATGTCGAATCGCGCCGAGCGTCGAGAACGTAGCTGCGTCACTCGCACCGCGAATATCACCAGAGAGACCCCAGTACCAAGCCTACCAACGAGGCGAGCAGCACGTATGTGCACGATATGAGATTTTGCGATTGCGACCCCCAAACACCCAATCAATTATCACCTATTAGTATGCAAGGATACGTGTTAATACTTTGGACAAACTTTCGCACCAGGCTTGGCGAATCTCGCTTAGCTTGGTTGTTTTTCAATTCGCTTGCGTGCTTATCACGCTTGAGATGCCATGTTGTTTCGCCTAGTAGCCTAGACTCTTAAAATGGGTGATCGTTCATTATTAGCGTTATCCGTGCGTTATCAAAATTGAGCTTTTGTTGCCATTCGACCGATAAGCGCTATCTGTTTCTCGCGCGCGCGCGTCTCTCCCTGGTTGTGTGTGTTTTCAGCATTAGATTATCGAAACGCGCGTCGGCTCGCAAATTGTGTGTTGATTGTTTGCGAGCAAGCCGCGCGGCGACCCAACGTTTGTGTGTCAAAGCGATAGTGTCAGAAATTCAGCAGGCGGCTGCGATTTGCGAGGCGCAAGTGTGAAATTTGGCTGCAGAGTTCGCACACACCACCGGCGACACACCTTCATCATCCGGCACATGCCGCGCGCCTCCTGCCTTCACCTTCATCGCTGTTGATGATGCGCACGCGCGCGCGCTCCGAAATAAATCAAAGGCGAAACGTGAGTGACTGCACACAAATCCAAATGCTGCGCACTGCGCTTTGCAGTGATGTGTTTAATTGAAAGCCGTCGAAATGCGCTTGCGAGATAATGACGATTGATTGTAGTTAACACACCCTGCTTTGGGATATACTGAATTATTGAGGTGCACATATATTTTCACGGTGAACTACAAAACTAATGATGTCAGGCGTGTTATCAATGGAAATTTTTACAATATGTTGGTCGTTTCGGAAAGTAGATTACATGTTGCATGCTGACTGTTTGTTTGTTTACTTTGTAAACATTTGGCTTTCAAACGACGGTCGTAAAGTTCAAGATGCGCATCGGTTTTCTGCGCATAATTACCTCTTACGCCGCCGAAAGGGACCGCACAAACCCAGCTGAGAGCATTTCAAGCATCTAGTATTTGGTGCTTGCTCAGTTCGAAGACAGTGGTGCTGTTTGCGGTTGAAAGTGTGTTGTTGTTTGTTGGTTTCTTACGTTAGTTTGTTGATTTGTTACATGCCCGGTCTCGTTAAACTTTCACTTTATGTGCGCAATTTCCATTGTTCGACAAATTTCTTCGGTACGTACCAGATCATTGTGTGGTTATTACTCTTTTTTTTCGTTCAATTTAATTTGCTGTGGGGTTTTTAACAATGTGCCGGAATAATGTAGTGTTGGGTGTCCGGACGGTGGCGCCCTCTGTGTAGTGGCGCGCGCGCGCTTCAAATCGACGAGTTTCGCCGTTTATGCTAATTGAAGCCAGCGCATACACTACACATATTCACACGTGCATCGTGAATGCAAATACACTTCGCGTTGATATGCGCGCACACGCGGAAAACACCCAAGGCGGTCGCGCACTCGCAACACTCGTCGTACCTGGCGCACTTCAAAACTCATGAGTCGCAAAGTCGTAGTAGTTTATTAAAATTACGTTATAAAATATAAACGACAAGCAACTAAAAGACGAGTGCATAAACTGCGCCTGAGCTGAGGAGCTGTGCGAATTAGCGCGCCGACGCCGATATTAAAACGAAACTTTTTAACGCATTTAACTCCATATTAAATTAATGAAAATTAATGAAACGCAACGCGGGACGACGTCGTAATTATTTTTCAACGTTTTCATTCGCCAAACGCCCGAAAGCCGCAAGTTCTAACCAAGTTAATCAAGTTTTTAACTTGTTAGTTTTGCTCGTAGAGACAGACCGACCGACCGACCGTAGGTACATCACATTCGCGCAAGGAAGTGTTATTTACGCTTGGAGTAGATAATTAATTTAATTATTAATTTGCTGGAATGTTTATTAGCTGCTCCGGCGCGGACATAAATTAATTATGGTTTTTTAATAACATTTCGCAAAGTCCAAAGGTCTGAACTTTCTACTGAAACCGGCGCGAGCGAGAGTTCAAAATTGATTGTTCAAATCTTGAAATTCTTGATTGTTTTGCACGTTGGAGTAGAATGAGCATTGAGTAGGTGTTTGACTGAGTGATTGACTGACTGACAAGCGTTGCATAAGAAGAGTAACAAGTAACGAGACATGACTGTACCGAATTTTCGAACCCCCACAATTATTGCTATTACCATCATCATCATCATCATCATCATGACTTTTGCACGCAACCATCGAACGGAATTTTCATTTATGCTCAACATAGGATGAGTTGAAGTCTTCTCAGGAATAAGAAATAGGTAATGGTTGGCAGTGTGGAAGGCAAGCTTGACCTGCCACTACAAGGTCGTAATATTTGTGGTGATAACTACCGTTATGACTAATAAATTTTATAATTCGCGTTTTACTGGACTTTACCGTAGATTTTACATGCAGGTGCTGGTGTTTGCAGCATGTTTTGCTCAAATATTTAAAGTCTGCGACTAGAGGAATGTCGAAAGTGTTTGGATAGTTTATCATGTGCGATGTAAATGCTTGTAGTAAACGTTATGAATATCAGATGAAAGCGGGATGGGAGGACGCGCGACGAGAACGACTCTTCAGGTTAACAGTTTCCGTTTGTGTGTGCGGACGACCTTTAAGTCCTCGGCGCTTGCGGGCGAAACTGAAGAAACTGCAAACTTGCACTCAAAGGATAAAAGGATTCGCTTTACGGTTTACGCACGCCTTCTCTTCTCTCCATCCAACTCTTTGAAATATCCTATGTATATCGATGCGAATCGGATTTCTTAGCATGAGCTTCACTTAAAACTTGCTGCTTTCGTCGAGTTGCTAAAAATCTATTAGCAATGTGTGCAAACATTTTAAAAAAGCGGGCGAGGCGTTTTTATTCGAAAAACGGTGGCTAGACGTTCGGGTTGGGATTTTTTTGGTGCGGCTCGTCAGCGGAACAAAGAAGAAGCAATATTTTATACGCGTGATATGTAGAAGTGGAACAAAATTCATTCGCTTTATTTTCGCCTGACGTGGGGGGCGGCGGCTGGGTGTGTATGCGTTGTTAAACAAAGTCCACATGCGTGAGGACGGGGCGCGACTAGACGTCTGTCGGTGTGCGGCTGCGGGGGCGGCGGTGGCGGCCCCGTTATCAAGTACGTGTCGGCGGCACACCGGCGCGGGCCCGCTCTATCAGTGTGTATTCACTCACTCGGCCCGCCACCGCCGCCGCCGTACACCAACACGCGTCGCCCGCGCCGTCGTAATATCGTAATACGCTGCTAAACGCAACGCCCGGCCTCTTTCTGTGCGTGTCGTCGGCGGCGACGAATATGCGAAGAGACCACTCCGGGGCCTGAATCAATAATCGTCGGTCGGTCTCGGTGCCGCGCGCGCTTTTCGGCGCCGCGCCGTGCCGGGCTCAACTTTAATTTCGGCGCGCCGTGTGTCGCGCGACTCGTGAACCATTTGAAAGCTCGTTTCGCGGACGAGCGGAGCGCAAGCTGCCGAGGGCGCGAAATCTGAACTCTTGAAATAACAAAATAAAACATGGGCTGGGCCGGCGGGGGGGATAAAAACTGGCGTCGACGACTTGCTCGGGGCGTAAAAGGGAATACCAATAAGTAATCACATGTCTACCGGCGATAAATTGTTACTTAACAAAGTAATTCGAGGGGGGAATTAATCAATTTATCCGGGGATTAATGGGAACAATAGGGAACTTAACTCGCCCAGAGAAAACGGTAAACACTCGCATTAAATCATTATTTTCTCCGAGTGGCTTTCCTTTTTTGCCGGTTACTCTGATTTGTCCTTCGGTAATGTCATGAACAGCAATATAATGATGGTCAGTGTCTCATCTGTTGTGTGGATGCTTAAAATGATCGAAACATAATGCGAACCTGATATGTAAGTGCGCGTATCTCTGTGAATGCATTATCCAAACAGGCCGTAAACGCCATAAACGCGATGGCGAACATTTAACGCGCGCGTTGTTAATTTATGCAATACCCGTGTAAAGTGTAAGTGCTCATAGTCTCGCGACGTTCGCGCGCTTGTAGCATGTATAATAAGCTTTTGCGCAAGTGCCACACGTGTACATATTGCCGGCGTGGTTTCTCCCCTTGGCCGCCTGATGGTGTTGGTGGTGAATGTGCGACCGTACGTCGTTTCTTCGACTTGTTTGCATATCATGCGCGTTGTTTATTTGCGGGATCACCGCTTGTGTGAGTGTGTGTGCGCATTATGACCGCGCATACGTCGCGCTGCGTAATCGACTCGCGCGAATATAATTACAATTACAGATGGCATTATAATTTATCTTCGTTACGCTTTGATTTATTCGCGTTTTACCAGTGAAACGTGCGTCGCGCCGAAACCTCGACCGCGCGCGCGTTTATCAACGCGCCGAAGAGCTCGTTACTGTATCAATATGTAAACCGCACGGGGAGGCCTATTGTGTTGTTTTTGCGCATCACGGCATCATACTTCGATTTCGATTAGTTTGAATTTACATTAATAATGAACTTGTACATTAATATTATCTAGATTCTACGGCTCTGCGGTTCAATTCCATTGTTTTACTTTTCGTTTCAAGGCGAAATTAATTTGCCGCTCGTTGCTAATCCTGCTTGCATGACATTTTCGAGTGTCTTTACAAAACACGCAAACACCAATCCATTGGCCGAGTAGTAAAAATAAATGTATAAATGTAGACTTACCAGACTTTGCAATATGTAATCAAAAAGTTAAATATGTATTTCAAACTGAAGAAAACTCGTAAAATCCGCTCGATGATGTATTTGCTAAGAAACATTGCTCGCATTTCTACCCTTTTATGGCTTCGTAGAGTCGGGCGAAATTAATAAATTATTTCGTTTACCAAGAATAATTTCAAGTGCATGATGCACTTGTCCTCGATTGGCGGTGGCAATCTTCAGAAGTGGACATTTCGAAGTCACATGCAACACATTAAATTGCTTTCAATATGTTTATTTGAACTTTGATTGCATGTAGCCATGGCATGCACAAAACCAAGCTCGGGGGACGAGTGTAGTTGCTGTAATACGTACATTGTGCTTGCACATGTGCCGCGAGGTTAATGCGGGATGGGATGAGTAATCTCGCAGCGGTGATTCAGCCACCGAATATTTACGTAATTTCTCGATTAATCGTATTAAATTTGCATGTGGTGTTGGTGGCGGTGTGAATAATTCAATGTGGGGATTTAAATTGCAACGCGTAAGTGAAATTAATTCATTGGAATTTTGAAATGCTTGTTCATTTCTATGCACATAATTGATGCGTTTGATTAAGACGAGCTTGTTGGAAATATTTCGCGATACCAAACTGTATAGACGCCTGCATTTGGCAACGCAAATAAAAGTATTAATTGCTCGTAAAGGTTTTTTGCGCAAGGCCCACGCGCTGAACAAAGCGAATCAATTTCGCTTTGTGCGCAGTTCACCTTTGCTTTTAGAAGATCACTGAGTGCGTTGAGGATTCATTCAGTGTGCAATTATTTTCCATTTATTAAGTAACTTTATCTCGCGCATTTATCGCGATATTAAGTTACAATGCGATCGTAAAGTTCTTCTTTTGAGAGGATGGCTATAAAAATATTAATTACCATTAAATGCATTAAAGAGCCCACTCTCGTTTTAAATCCGTAATATTGTGATCCTCCTGCGCGCTCGTGCCACTTGCAATTGCGGTGCAATCCCAGCATCGCACTGCCCCTGTAAACTTGTAGCAAAACAACAATTAGTCAACGGTTGTTTATTGCGGCTTGCGCCAAAAAAGTTTCTCTTTGTTGTCGGTCACTCTGCGCGCGGGCGCGCTCCCGGCTTGAGTGAATATTATTGCACAATATGTGCAACAAATTTGGGTTTGATGCGAGGGAGGCGCGCTTTATTTATGTTTGATGTTTCGGCGAACGTGGGGGCGGGCGGCGGCGTCAGTTTTCGGGCCCGCCTGGCGCGCGCGCGCACGCTCCCTCCCCTGCTTTGGCATGACTAACACACATATTTCGCATAACTGCTAAATTACCCGCCGGCCGCTCCAGGGAAGAGCGGATGCCTTTATACCTGCTTTGTCCGATTAGAGTCGGCTTCGCACACTATGCTGGATGCATCGCGTCCTGCAGGGACGGACTGCGTGTGCTCTCGTTGCACGTTTTTCGTCTATGCTGCCAGGAGGGCCAGGCGCCGCCATTGATTGGAAACTCCGCCACTGTCGGCGTGTGCGCCTATGTAAATTATGCATGTGCTTGGACCGTTTCGTCCGCTCGTAAGTTGCACAAAGTGTCCGCGGATGGCTGTGCGAACGCATCCCGCGAGGTTGCTGACCTCCCTCGCGCACGCTAGCCGTGCGGTGCCCGTGCGGCGGCGGTGTGTGGAGAGCCGGGCTGTGTTGGTGCGGCGGACGTCGTCGCGCAGTACGCGCGTTTGCGGAATCGAAATCTAACTGAATCAAAGCTCTCGGGTGAAAATCTTTTCCGAGACGCACGCGAGAAGATGCCCGCAACTTGCGACCCACAGCCGTCCAAAGCAGCAGGAGCGGCGGCAACCGGGCACTAATATTAGATTTAAGAGCTCGGAAAGCGTTCAGACCGATCCGCACACTACGCCCGATGAAGAAGGAGGCCCGTAAACAAGTGTAACGAAGGATCTGCACCACGATATAGTGGAAATTAATTGCTTCTAGAACAAATGAGTGCGCATTTTACCTACCTAGTATGAAATTGCTCATTCTGCTGTTTATTGGTTACAAATTGATTACTGCAATTGACTTATTGAGTCGATAAATAGAAAAAGTTGAGGAACGAACACCACCAGCATGGAAATTGAGAATTATAACTTGGAAATGAGGACATTTTTTTGGTGTTTAAAAAGGGGAGCAATGTGGTACATGTAGCATTCAACTTTAAAGGTCTCTTGTTTTTTTACTTCGCTCCTGCTCCGTTAGCACCCTCTTATGGGTTGTTGGCGCTTACGAGGTCGGTTTTCTAAGTGAATCAATGTCTAGCTAGCGCGCTCACATGTGTCTACCAGATGTCTGGATTTTGGGGAGGGTGCGACCTCGCACCTGTCCGCTTTTTTTGCCTCTTCATCTTGAATCTTGCGCGTTGCGTGTCTGTCGCGAGCTGGTCGTATGACGAGGAGATTTCACAGTTGAAGTGTTTTCATTTACAAAATCCTTGCGCTTTCTTGAGAAGCTGTTCTATTTCATTTGCAATTTGTAATTTTGCGCTTGAATGTTTTCTGTGGTTTAAATTGTCGAAGATTTAACATTTGTTATGTTGTTCACGCTTGCCTGCTTGTTGAATAAACAACGCACTCAACGAACCGACAACATTTTTCATTTCACGCCAATGAAATCACCTCAACGAGCTAAAAATAGTCCGAGACATTGGGGGTGAAATTGCGTCTATAAATATCACAACAAACGTATTGCTGTGGCGTGCCCCCAGCGTTTAAATAATGAGGAACTGCATTAACTTGGCGAAACGAAAAAAGACGTTACAACTTGGAAGTGGCAGCACGTGTCATCATTTACTCAATTCAAGGCCCTCTGCCACATTTCCAAACTGACAAAAAGTAAGCATTTCACGATTTCCACAGCGGCGTTTGTTTTTCGTTTTAAGGATGTGTTTAGGTGTGCACGGAATTTCCTCGACATTTATACATGAACTCCTCGAAATAGGAGGATGCATAAACAAACGCTCCGGGGTATGATTCATCGACTTTTCACGCTTGATGTAGGAGAATTTATGTCACTCGAACGCATTTTCGGAAACATATTACGAGGCGGCGCGCGGCTGCACGGGCGACATGAAGAGGTGTGCGCGCAGCGAGAATAAAAGATATTGATGTGGCGTGCGCACGTGCGGTGCCACCGCCGCGCCGCCGCTCAAAAAGCGTTCAAAACAATATTTGTAACGCGCATTGGGCAATTTGTTTTCGGCGCGCGTCGCGGCGCACACATATTCGGCGCATTAAATTCGAATGAGAAATAACCAACCCGGATTAATGGTGAATTATCTGTGTTTGTGTGTGATGTACAGCCCGACGAGCCGGGGCACGAAACAAGAAAGCCGACATTCGAGCGCGCATTTTTCACGTCTGCATGGCGCGCGCGCGTAATAAAACAAGTTATAACGGAAAATCGGAAAAGTTAAGCTTGACTTAAAACTCTGCTCCTCGACTCCTCCGAAGCCAAAGCAAAGACCAAGAGCAAGCAAAGCGTTTTGCGTTTATTCTTTTTCAAGTTTCACGTAGTTATGGCGCTGCGTCGCATTTGTGAAAATAACTGTGAAATTTTAATACGAAAATAAATGCGCTCGCGAGTTTATTTATTCGCTTGCCTAGCGCAACACTCTCGCACGTGGATGTGGTGTGCGAGTGTGTGGCGTTATTTTTGATGCGACGGTATTATAAGTTATTTCATTGCTCTATAAACTTTTGCATACAGCATGTTCAAGTGGTGGTGAGCTTTTGTTGAATGCAATTTCATTCCACTGCTTGATTCCGCCTGCCATCGGCAGCACATTTTATCGCACTCAGCGCCGAGTAGTCACTGCCACCGTCGCCGTCGACGCCGCGCCAGTGCTCGAGTTAAATGTCCTGCACTAATATCTTTTTCCCAACTAGTCGTGGCTGACTTATAACTATAATTCACTCGAGTGCGGGTGCGACACATTTTCATGCGTCCGTTCTCGCGCGCGGGCTTGACTTTACGAGTCTATATAATCTGCGGAAAACCGCTGAAAACAGGGCTAATAAAGCGGACGCAACAGTCTCCCGGTTTTGGTCGTTGGTCCGACAATAAAAAGCATTCTCTGCGGGGAGGGAGGAAAGAGAGGGAGGGGGGGTTGCGGTTGAGAGAGATGTGAAGTTTTCAGTCCTTCAGTGTGCGCGTCGAGGAGAGGAAAGCTTGGAAGGACGCAAAAAGTCGGCCGAGTGAAAAAGTGAAACGGTGAAACGCGGGCGAAGCGGTGAAAAAGTGAAAGATGACTGCATGGGCAAGGCAAGATGGAGTTATTATATCTGCCTAAATGTTATGTTATGATGCCCATGGGGCGCGACATAAAGGAAGATGGATACTCGGCGACATGCGGCGCGCGTTGTTTTCGGCGTGTTTGCGCGCTTTTTTTTTTCCTGTGCGTGTGACTTGACACAGATTGCACATTGCGAGCACCGAGAGTATAGCGTGCTGGATGTCATGCGCGTGGAAATGGAAACGGGACGCCATTTTTTTTTGGCACTCCTGCGAATGACGACAAATACAATGAACCGTAAGCCGCGCTGCGCATCACAGTGTTTGCTCCTTGGTCCAATGCGCGCGCGCACGCGTATATTAAAAAAAAAACACAAAATTTATGATGCATTGTGGATGTCTGTGGTTTCGTTTTGCTGCTAATTTAGTAGGTGTATGCTAAATTTAATTATGTGCGGAGATTTTTTGTTGAAATGTGCTCGAGACGAATCGGAATGAATTCTCCAACAGTCAACTGTCTCGACACCAGTGTCTATATATTTAATTAATTATCCCCCGATTCAATGAGCACTTATCGCTAGTACATAGTTATTGGATAGAAATAAACAGTGACCTCATTGATAATTTCCAGCCGGTTCTAAAGTTTATCCTCACACATTTAAATTGATTCAAAACTTGCTAATTGCATAGTTTTCAAGTTCAAATACACTTTAAAAACCAGTTGAGATGTTTGAGGTATTAACTGAGTACATGCCGAAAAACAGAAGCAGGAAACTATGAAAGTATACGTAATGCTGCTTTATCGCATGTTTGATGAAAATAAGTAATTTTTAATTATCAATTAGGTACGGCGCTGTATAATAATGTTGTTGCGCGCCTCGGTCGTGTTTGTACGCACACGCTGCGGCTGCTAATTATTACATAACGAGCGGTTTTTCAAAGTTACACGCATTATACTACTGCGATCAAGTCGATGGACTGGCGCGTGTAGTGCACATGTTTAACGCACGCAACGCACGTTGACGACGAGGACGAAAAACGTAATTTTATTGACCGATCGCCGTGCGATAGGCTGGCGGGCGATTGGAGGCGCGGGCGCCATTTGTTGGGCTTCCTTTTTATTTATATTAATCCAGCCGACGCATCGCTGGCCATCTCGCGCTCGCCCACTGTAATCATTTTTATATCGGCGCGACGTTAACGGCTCTATTAATCGCGTTCCTGTGAACGATGATATTTATTTTCATGCGCGACATAAAAATGGGCGGCAAAAAATTCACTTTTACACACCGCGCGCCGAAAACGCGTTGTTCTGGCTTTTATGGCGGCCGAAACGCACGAAATGTTGCGCAGCCACCGCGCGATGGGTTAATAAACGGCGCTTCTAAATGGCCGTTAAAAAGTCGCTAACAACTATAACTGGCGGAGAAATAATTAATGAACACGTATTGACTGCTTTGCGGTTGTATTAAGTATGTTGCAAATTGATGATGTCGTCCAGTTTTTGTGCACTTTACATCCATGTTCTTGCTACTTGAATATAATGTGTGCGTTAATTATGTGTGCAATTAACATAAAGCTTGTGCGCCCGCACGCATTTTGGCTAATTTGTAATTTAATCCGACTAATTTTAATTTAATTTGCGAATGCGCCACGAGGTAAATGGAATAAGATGTGGGAGCAGCGTGTGCTCATTTCGTTTTTCTTCTTGTTTGCAGTGTGGAAAGGGACCGCCTGCGGGAGCGGGATCGGCTCGCCCGGGCTCAGATGTCATCCCAAAGTGCCGACACGGAATCCTCGCGCGTGCCGCTCTTCAGTGACCCGGTCAAGGTGAGTGTACCACGGCGTTCTGCTTTTCCCGGATTGAATCGGACACATGCACACAAACACTCGCTTATACTCATATCGATACGCTGATATCCAATATCGCTTAATCAAAGTTTAATTTCCACGCTTCATGTTTCCATCAACACCAATTCCGATTTTCCAAAGTTTGATTTTTCCTCTTTGAAAAATGAAATTATAGCAACAAACTTTGTAGTTTTGTTACTTGGTGTATGACCAAAGACTATTAACTGATAATTTTTCCATTACTTTGCGAGTTCTTTTTTTGTGCACGTATTCAATTGCAATATGGTCGACTTGTTTCCCTTTTTCTGTGTCACACATTGTTATTTTACGAATTTGGCGTGTATTTACGGTAGGGACATCATCGCACACAA
>JAODGB020018034.1:0-13334 GCA_027574905.2 Earota dentata | reverse complement strand
CTTGCGAGTCGCGGCCGTATTTAGAGCGTTTTCAGGCACTTTGCGTTTAGTAAATAAGGCGAGGTATGTGCTTTTGAACACAGTTCACGACTGTCGTGAAGATGCGCCATGCGCGAAACATGTCACCCAGCTAAAATCAAAACTGTGTAAAATGCAGATAAATATTAAAAACAAAAATAAAATCTACAAACAAATACCAATAAACACATTTAAGTTTTTCAACTGCCTACATTACAATCCAACCTCACGCAGTTGGAGAGAAGTTAATTCCTGAAACATTTATCAGTGTGGAAACGTGGGCTCTGAAGGTTAATACCTTGAACGGGGCTTGAAGTTTTTGAGATGTATGCGTTTCGGCTGATGCATAGAATATCCTGTGTTGATGCTCGTGGCACATTTTGATGTGAGGACAGTGGGGACTGTATATTACATGGTTTAACTGTTCGTTATAATCACTGATATTTTGAAAAGTAGATACGTTTATAATGTATTTATGTTTGTTTGACTTATATACGAGTAACGTTCTAGCAGTGAATTTCGAAACCGAACTGCCGCTGACCCATCAATCGCACTTTCCAGCCCCCTATCCTTTTGCTCTCTCAAGACAAGACGCAACATCCTGGGTGGAACATATCACAAATGCTGCGGTACGCATGGGAAAAGACAGAAAACTACTGGGAATCGTAAAGAAGAGAAAACCAGCATACCTTGGGCACATCCTTAGAGAAAGTGAATACAATCTTCTTAAACTAATAATGGAGGTAAATATAGAAGACGTGGTCCTAGCCGAAAAGAATACTCCTGGCTCAAAAACATAAGAGACTGGAAAAGCCTAGACTCCCACATCTTACTTGGAGCAACAAAAGAACGAGAAGACTTCGCAATGAGTGATGCGAACCATCAACAATGGAGAAGGCACCTAAAGAAGAGAAGGGAAACATAACCCGGTTTGCATCTCGCCTATTAGGTATGAAAGTTCGTGTTTCAAAGTGCGAAAAAAGCATTTAAATACTAAATGTTTTAGAATATTTTAATGTGCAATTCTTTACTTTGCAATTCTTTGAAAATACTCAACAAAACCCAAAATAATACTGAACGTAAAAATGAAAACAGTAATATAATATCACGATCTTTAAAATGTGTATGATAAAAATCCATATTTTGTAAGAGTAGATTGTGTCACAAGTAGGGAAATTGGCACTATTACTGCCGCCTGTAGGTTGGTGGACGAAACGAAGGCGAAGACGAGCCGAAGACGAGTCCTCCAATATAGATGGCAGTGAAAGTGCATTTCCCAACGAGTGACAAATGCTATTTTTCCGCCTATTCAATTTTAATTACAAAAATAATATAGATTACTAAAATCTAATAAGATAACGGCGGATCAGAATGTAGCCATTGGAACGCCTTGGGTGAGGATTCGCCAACTATGATACATCGTGCGTATTCGTAGTCAACTGCAAACTGCGTGCTCCATGCAACGAATTAACAATACTGTAAACATGACAATCGCATTGCCATTGCATTGTAACAACGTTAATAGTTATCATTGCTTCTTTCACTACACACAGTTTTTCGCTCTGCATGGAACGGCCGGTAATAATTTATATTGCCGGCGGAGGGCAATGTGTCAGATTTGTGCCGCAAATCAATCAGAAAAGTAAGTGGTTTTCAAGCGTTGGGCGGATAAACATATTACTCTAGCAACACTGGTTAGAAACATAAACGCTCGCAGGACGCTCACGGTGATCCACGTTTAGTTGTGAGAGTCAGGAGCATGGGCGTCCTTAAAGAATAACGACGCAGTCGTTTAAAGGCACGGGACAATGTACGTAGCGAGTGTGGCGAGCGTTAAATGGAACGAACTCTAATACACTGCTTGAACTAATGACAAATTGTGTGTAATTTGACATATTGCGTTTAATAATAAGTGACACCAAACGTCAGTAGTCTAATTATAAATTTTATGTTCGCAGTGATTTTCTCTATAAAAAGAAACATGATTCTTTCTAAGTTTCAGTTATTCTGGAAAAAAGTTAAAATTATATTGGACTGTATGTCGATAACAGTTAATTTAGGAAATATTTGGAGGTTTCCCTACACTGCATACCTGCACCATGGAGGTTCATTTTTTATTCAATATATTTTGATGTATTTACTCGTTGGATATCCTATAACCGTGTTAAACTTTGGTCTTGGACAATTTTCTGGACTTACTACAGTAAAGTTATGGATAAAATTGGGTCCAGGATGGAGAGGTATTATACTAATGATAGAGATTAAGTTGTAGATTGTAGAATGTAGATTAGTGACTGGGGAGTGTGGCTCTAACACCACTTGCACTTAGGCCGCAATTGGGCCCATTTTACCTCCAGTTTACCGAGGACTTACGCCTGCCTCCTACCAGTACTGTTTTGGTTTTTGCCTTTCTTAACAATAACCACAGTTGTTAAGTGTGGTTACCGGAGAGCGCGTAGTGACCGAAAAATGCCTATGCGACATTTCGGCCACCCCGGGGTTTGAACCCGGGACCTCTGGTAGAGATTAAGTTACGATGCATTGGTGAAGTAGTGGCTTTGACCTGAGAGGGTGCAAATTCAGCAGTAATTTCCAGGTGCGTCGTCTCTCTTTAAGAGAAACGACGCATAAACAACCACATTAACAGTCGACTCAGAACCAGCATCTGAGTCGAACCGACGAGTCACGTAAGACCGTTCAAGCAGGGAAGTTGTATTAATCGTGAAGTGACTCTATCTCTATTCATTTAGTATTTTGTCCACTGAGGTTGGTTGGGAGGATTCCTCGGCACCAAGTAGTGGTTTACCGACACGAGCATTCATGGTCAGTGTTGAAAATCTAACATCAGAAGTGGGATAGACTCGGTGTCTGCAAAGTTTTTTTTGTTCTGTTGAATAATCCTCACACCGAAATCGCAAGTGAAAATTGACACTAAGTGCGAGGTAATAAAAGCGAAATGGACGCAATCGGAAGTTACAGTGGCAGTGAAAGTAATAGTGAGACCAGTGAGGCGCATTCACAAAGTTTCATGGGATTTGTTGATGCAACTCTGCCGGCACAGGGTCGAGATTACGCGACACGATGTAGTAGCCGGCACGTTTCGAGGACTATGTGCAAGCGCTGCAAGAGGCCAGGTAAGTGTTTATAAAACACTTAGAGCAGAGCGATCACGAACGCTCAACATCAACATCAGCGAAATCGCCTGACACAGCAGTGAGGCCCCATGCACGATTTCGGCTAACTGCCTTTAACTACGATGGTGACGTACACACCATTGACGAATGGTTAGATGAGTTAACAAAGGTGAAAAATAACTTGGACATTAATGAATCATGGATGATCGAGCGCTGCGCGGATGCTCTTTAGGAGCGCGCACTGAAATTCTACAACCAGTGGCGTCCTGTACAGCGTGATTGGGACAATGTCGCCAGCGACTTTAGAAACGCATTCCCTGATGGCGAAACGCACGGCACCAGTATGCTTCGCGCGGCAACCCTTAAAAACGGCGAATTCAAAAATGTGAATGTTCTGGCCAAAGTGCGTTACTTGAAGCGCTACTTAAACACACTGAGTTGGGAGTATTTACTAAGCAACCTTATTACGGGATTGGAGGATCAAACGGCACATGATTTAATCCCATCTCGGATGCATGTAGACCAGCAGAGCCAGCTGAAAATATTGGGCCAGTACGATTCAGTAAAGATCCTTACTTCGCGCGGTCGACCTGAGATCCAACGAGGTGCGCACCGCGAGCGCGCCAGCCCATACGGGCGCGATGTCAACAAATCCAAACATGCTGACAAGACTAATGCGCATTCCAGCGCTCCACTTGACAAGCGTCCGGTAAGTGTTTTAACTGTGGCAAGAATGGTCACCGAGAATTCAATTTTTTAAGTATGCGTCATCCTGCTCAGGCACCCGGTCCCACGAAGCAATGCACTTATTGCTACAATATGGGGTCTATCAAGCGGATTGTCGGAAGAAGATGGGAGATATTCCAAATGTAGTGCAATGTGTTTGACCTTTACGATAGTCGCAGTTCACGCCAATTCCAACCACATCAATGGAAGGCAAAGCAACTACCTTCCCTTTTATGATTGATACTGGAGCCGATGTATCACTAATTCGCGAATGTGTTGTCAAATAGCTGAATGCTAAAAGCACACGCGATGAGCTGAAGCTTAGCACGGTTGGTGTGACCGTGGTGTGCAAAGGACGTTCTGCTAGGTGTGTTGCCGTGTGGTACGCTGGAGATCATTTTCTGCGTTACACCTGATGGCGTTCTACCCGGTGTGGCCGATGTGCTAATGGGCATGGACGTTATAAATCGTCCCAACCTCGAATTAACCAAGACCAATGGGTGCATCGACTTGGTCTACCGAAGATTGTGCACTTGACCAGTGCCCGTAACCAACGGCGACATTACGATCAATATGTTAGGATTGGCCAAAGCTGATCAACAACGTTTGCTGTCTTTATTGAGGCAGTATCAGCGAGACACCGTCCCTTTCATCACCTCTGCGCAGCTTGAAGTTAAGCTCACCGATGAGACGTCGGTTGCACATCGACCGGGTCATGTCTGTCATCGACGATCTCATGCGCCAGGGAGCCGTCAGGGAGAGTAATGCTAATCCAATTGTCCTGGCGAACATGCAGGACGGGTCGCTACGTTTGTGTGCGGTTTTCCGTGACCTCCACTGGAAAGTAACAAGAGAACGGTATCCACTGCCTATAACACAAGCCCACATTGATGCTTCGTACAAATATCGGTATTTCTATATTTTAGACCTAAATGCTGGGTTCCACCAGATCAAGATAAAGGAGAAATGCAGGCACCTCTTTGCTTTCATCACCCTAGATGGGCATTATAAGTACAACGTAATGCCATTGCGTTTTGTCAACTCTCCGTCCTGCTACCAGCGAGCCATTGTCGCAGCACTTGGCGGGTTAAAAAACACAGTCGCCTACGTTTACATCGACGATGTGGTGTGCCCCGCAGAATCGATGGTGGAAGCATTCCAGCGCTTGGTTTTAGTATTGGATGCCCTTGCTGTTATTGGATTCTTGGCGAACTACGAGAAATGCAAGTTCTTCCAACAAGAAATCGAGAACCTTGGATTGCTGGTGGATCATGGGCAAGTTAAACTTTGGGCACACAAGGTGGAGGCGTTGCAAAAATCAACTTCACACAGAGATTTGCAGGGAGTTCGTCAATTCCTGGGTCTGGCAGGTTACTTCAGGAGGTTCAATCAGGTCGTAAAAACTGTTCTTAAGATTTAAGTTAAGTAAAAATACAAAAAAAAAGAATATGTTAGGCGCGATACCTAGTATCGTGCCGCGGTGTTCACTGCATATTCTGCTGTCTGTGTCGATGCACGAACGCCGGTCTTTGTTGGGTCCGACTTCCTACAATAGCATTCTCTATTATTCGTCCCAGCGTGACTATATGCTCCCTTGTTCTTTTTCTTTTTCTTAAGCTGTACGGCGATTACGGCAACAAATACTTGTTTTGATACCTTGTTGTACATTGTTATCAATCGATTTGTGTAGTCAATTCAGATACGAGACAAATTAGTGGAAGATTTGGAATACACATACTTAAAAATGCATCGTTAATAAAAGCTCATGCTCAATCTCTCGTAACGCGTTTGTATTGCCATAAGACAGGCCAGTTCCCTGGGTTGATGATGTAAGGGCATCCCTTGATAAATGGAAGTGCTCACGTGCTATAAATTTTTATTGAGGTGATAACGTTATACATACTCAGTTTCATGTATTGGGATCATGTTGTATAAATGTGCTTGTTTGCAAGCGTCGCGTCTGGAAAATCGATAGTGGTCGTTATTGGATGCAGGAATAATTCGATTGTACAGAGAGCAACCGGCAAAAAGACGCGGTGATATCTGCCCGCTAATATCATGCATCTTGCTTAATGGAAATGTAACAATAAGATATTATGTCATTAGTGTGATAAGCGAGAATCACAAGTGCATACCAGTAATTGATTAATCAATGTCAACTACTGTACCTGAATTTGATTTATCCGTTTTAGAAACAATATCAGAGTTCATCTAGGTATTGATATTAAAGTTACACTTAATATATCGTCTCCCTCCGTTGTGATTTTCTGATCAACCATTCTTTCAAACTACAATACTAGCGTACGAGCAAAACTATTTGAAACCCTGAAGAAGCTGCTTCCCTGATAATGACTTGACTTACCAATATTATCTACTCAGAACTTATGTTTCTTTTCAGGGATTGGATATACACAATGCATATTGGCCTTAACGTGTTTGTACTACTATACATTTCATTTGGCATTATTTCTACGATACGCATGCAATAGTTGGAAAACGCCATTTCCGTGGAGCATTTGCGATGAAACTATGATTGGTTATAATTGTATTCCTTTAACTACATCCGCAAATTACCAGAATATTACATATAACCACAATATCTCTAGCAGTGCGGAGCAATATTTGGCGTAAGAATAGCATTTCATATTTTACGTATTTTAATACAATGTAAAATTTAATCGTTTTTTTTTTAGAATAAATTTGCTCCATTCGGAAGTTGAATTAAATCAATTGGAGCTTGGTCCACCAATCTTTGAACTATGTTTCTATGTTGGCATAGTATGGTTTTGTATTTACATGTTTACTTCTGTCGACTTATATTCATATTCCATAATTACAATATTTACCGGATGTTTTCCATATATACTGCTAATAATTCTTAATTTTCATACAGTATTATTACCTGGAGCAAATATTGGACTGTTACATTTCTTTGAACCATCATGGACGACATTCTTGGCAATTGATGTAAATATGCTTTTATTTTTAATTGTAAATTGTATTAGTAGTAGTACGACAGTACTGTAATTGAATAGATTATCCTACTGAGTGGTAAGAAAACAGTATTATATTTTACATCTAAGTGCCTAGTAAAGAGACATTAGGAGTGGTTGTTTTACGATTCCCCGGACTTTTAGATTTACACTGGCGAGTGTTGTCCTAACGCCACTTGCACTTAGGCCCCATGGCCTATTGTATCTCTTTATTACAGAGGGCTTACACCTGCCTCTTCCAGTAATGTGTTTGTTTTTGCCTTTTTTACGATCACAACAATTGTTAATATGGCTACCGGAGAACAGTGACCGAAAAATGTCCATGCGATATATCGGCCACCCGGAGTTTAGTCCCCGGGCCTCTGGCGTCGTAGCCAGCGGCCATTCTTGATTGATTGACTTGAGAATGCTAATGGCGAGCTAAGTGTGGTCCGTTCTGCCTTCAAATCTGCGGGATTTTGATTAGCGCTCTCAAGTCCGCAAAGAGTGAGACTAATGGAGTCAGGTTAAAAGAGCGCACTCAAAATGAGAATTGCTTACATCGCAACCTCATAAACGAGTAAAAAAAATCTTAAATACACCAGTTTCATAAGGTTTTGCATTGTTTTACCTAGTACTGAATTATTCATTAATTTATAAAAATCTTTATCAAAATCGTTAGTTGCCGTTTGACGCATTCGGGTATTTAAATAAATATATGATTTCAACCAAGGAGACTAGATAAAAGATAGCATTCTATTTATCTTAACGAAACGAAGACGGTGACTTGGTGTCAGTTTTAGATTATAATAATGTAAAACATTTAGTTTCAGGTAAAAACGGCAAGTCATTATGCGCATTATGAATTTCTTCAGGGTACTCAACATTTACTTCAAAAATATATCCAATCTCGCTATTGCCAGCTACTTGCAAAATATCAAAGTTGTCAAAATCTTCAAGCAAATAAAAGCCGCCCCTTGGAAGATATTCACACATTGCCCAACCGTAAAGTTTAGTAGCGCCCAAGTACAATATCCATGTTGGTTTTGAACTATCAAATGTTGTGAGTAATTTCTTATTCGCTTGAGCATGTCGATTGGACCATTAAGAAATACCTCCGTGTATTCCACTTTGAATAAAATTATGCATTTCAAAGTTTGTTTGCAACTCCAGCTTCAGTTTTGTTTTCTTCAGCATTGCATACCAGCTAAGTCCCAGTGCAGTGTAATAGTGAGCCGGATCTAAGCCGTACGCTTGATAACACGTGTCCCGAAAGCTTTTTATAATATTAGCGTACAATAAAACATCTGTTTTAATGTATAAATCACAATAATTGACAATGTTTCTGAATGTATACCAAACATTCTGCGCTTGCGCATAATAAACATCTGATAGAATGCTTGTTTAAAGAAGCATAAAATTTGGATTTTTCAGGTAAATGCTCCTTTAACTTATCAAGGGAGTCAATATACTCATAATGAAAAATTCCTTCAAGTTTAAGGAATGGTTTTTTAATATAGTTAGAAATAAATTATCAATGTGCTTGAATTATTCTCTTTTCTTTAGTATCTGTATTAAATTATGCGAGAGATTTAATTGGAATTTTAGATATCAGGGTTCATGCCACTCTAACCAAAATTCATATTTTGCCGACGTTTCGAATGTACTTCATTCTTCTTCAGAGATCCAAAATTCATAAAGTCTCTTAGTACTACAATCTTTACATATCTATTCACATTTATATTACATCGCATCACATACCTCATAAGTAATTGAAGTGTTGCTATAATATCAAATACGACACAAACTTTTATTAAAATACATTAAGCCAATTGAGAGCGTGGTAGCCTAGGTAGCATAGCCGCTAGCTACGACACCACAGGTCCCGGATTCAAACCCCGGGGTGGCCAAAATGTTGCATAGGCATTTTTGGTCACTACACGCTCTCCGGTAAACATATTTAACAACTGTGGTTATTGTTAAAGAGTGGCAAAAACCAAACAGTACTGTTAGGAGGCAGGCGTAAGTCCTCGGTAAAAAGGAAGTACAATGGGCAGCAGTGCAGTGGTGTTATAGCCACACTCCCCAGTCACCAATCTACAATCTACAAGCTAATTGATAAAATTACTTGGACATTCTACACCACATGTGCACCATTTCCACAATTGCTGCGCACTGTCGCCTGTTCTTCTATTCACCTTTGTCTATCGTTAGGTGCGATTGTGATTTCGGTGTTGCTGGGACTCGTTCGTTCGGATTGTTGCTATAAGTTGGGCGTACGTGGCTGAGAGTCTCTCAGTGTCCGTTTTAATGTTTGCATTATTGTTCTTCGTTATGTTAATGTGCTGCATTTCGCTTATCATCCGTTTCCTGTAGTTTGGCTCTTTGTCCCTGATCATTGTTGCTTTAAAATCGAAATTATGACCTTTATTAAAATGGTGTTGTGTTGGACCAGTTTTCTCGCTTTCCAATATTTTGCCTGGTCTGCCGTCATTCTTATGTTGTTCAATTTGTCACTTTAACATCTGCATTGTTTGCCCTACGTACACTTTGTCGCAGTCATCATGAGATTTCATATACCACTTCGAACTGTTCTTCTTTGGGTGTTTTATATTTTAGGCGGTGATTTTGTACTGTTGCTACAAGTTTTGTCTATTTAATTATCAGACCGGTTTCGGCATTTATAAAGCCATCTTCAGTGCTAAACTTCAGTTTATGTGACGTTTATCGCTGAAGATGGCTTTATAAATGCCGAAACCGGTCTGATAATAAAATAGACAAAACTTGTAGCAACGATACGAAATAACTGCTTAATTTGTACTCTGCTACTGACATAATACTAATTATTTTAGATTTTAGTTTGGTGAATAAGTTTCCCCTTGTCTTGTTGTTGTACAAAGCTACTTTCGTGTTTGTACTAAAAGCTACTTTTGTTGATGAGTTTAGATAGTTGCTCACTGATCCATGGAATAAATGGAAAATTTTGGTATGCGTAGTTCTCCCTATTTTCTCGCTGTTGGTGGTCTTGTTTCCCGATCAAAATCTTTCTTGTCATTGCCTTTGGGTAGTTATTGAGTTCAAATGAGTGGAAGTTAATTATTCGTCCTGCATGTGTTAGCTTCCTATACCAGGTTACTAGAGTTGTTCCTTCCCTGATTGCGAATATGTCCAAGAACGGATTTGCGTTGTTCTTTTCCTTCTCAATTGTACATTGGACGTTAGAGTGTGTGCTGTTAAACAAATTTAGAGTTGTTGTTTGGTCACAAATATTAGATTTAAAGTTCATTTTGACTAACGCAGTCCCCAGAATATACAGGGTGGTGATTGCTAGCCCAGTTAAGATCTACAAATAAATACAGTTAGATTTTACAACAGCCTCCATTACTAGCCATCCTCACGCAGTTGGGGAGAAGTTAATTCCTGAAACATATATCAGTCAGACAGAGAGCGAGCGATGAAGCCAAACTCACAGCAAGAAGATAAGGGCATCGCAACAGTCGGCGGCCACTGCAGTCTTCACATCAGCCAGCGACAACCGGCACCAACGTTGAATCCAAAGTGCAACACCGCGCAGCGCACGTTTTTCCCTCCACAACGAGGAACGACGGCGTCTATTTTGACTTCGAAGAAGCAGTGCACGACATCCCCTCCATACTACAACGAACGGCAAGGTGTCGGGGCTCATGTATGGCACTATCATCTGGTAACGTGTTTACTCACACACGCATACAAGGGTACGTTCATTCCTTTCCATGCACATTCAATTTATTGGTTACTGGCAACACATGCATTGAACAAATTTCAAACGTTCGCGTTATTTGCAAATAAAAATGTCGGAAGAAAATCAAGAGAAAGTCAAAGCGCATTTAGTCGTAGAACGGGGCCGAATAAAAACTTCACTAACGAAATTCAATACTACCGTCGAGGGCATTGAAGCTCTGCTGCGGCCGTTATCAAGTAAAGATTTACAGATCCTCGATACCGCCATCGAGGGAATTACGCCAAAATACAAGGAATTCCTGGTGATCCACTTTCATATATGCGATATTACGGGCCAAGAAGACGACGACCGGTTGACAGATTTTGAAGACGCTTCCGATGACGTGCTCGCGCGCGCAATGTCCATGTTATATGATGAACGCGACGAAGCATTCCTATCGCGCGCAGAAAAGTTCAGTGTTTCTACTTCATCATCGAACCACCTATGCGTGACAAAAATTAAATTGCCGCCAATTTCCCCACCGACTTTTAACGGAAACAAAGATAATTGGTTAGAATTCCGAGATACATTTCGCTCCTTAGTCCATGACGATCAATTACTGAACGATATAAAAATGATTTATAATCTCAAATCTGCACGGATGGGCAGTAGTTATATATTGCGATAAACACATTGTAAAGTAAATTCTAATAATGTATTAATCGCCTGACTTATAGCGTGATTGACTTTATGCTTACGATGTTCCGGAAACGTCAACCGATCTTATTTTATTAATGCAATTGTGGTATTTAAATTGTAATTTACCTATAACATAATTTGCAAAGTTAGTTCTGCTTTGACTCCCAGCTTGTTAACATTTAATACATTTTTAAAAACTTATTTTACTTCCGAGTTAAATTAATTGGCGCAGTTGGTAGGATAAGACGGCAACCTTATCGTACATTTTGCCTGACTTTCAAGTCTTAAGTCTTATCCAAAAAATCTACACCAAACCGTGCAGTGCCGCGAGTTCGCAGAAGCAATCGCAGTCATCGCAGCAACTCGTCCGAATAATCGGAACAGAAACAGAAGAACACACATCTTCTTCATTTCCATACAAATAAGTTCGTCCAAATCGCCGGAGCAGAAGAAGAAAACACACATCGTCCCGAGTTCCATAATTAGGCCAGCATCGATCAGCGCCAAGAAGAAAGGACAAAATCGTCGATCTCAATTGGAAATGATCCTGTTGCTACTGTTACTGTAAGTGCATCCTTAACTACTTCTTTATAACCTAATTAGTAATTACGGTATCTTTTGCACGGTAACGGTTTACACATTATTTGAATTTTTTATACCAAACTAGATAATTCTATCGATATTGATCTTCTGAATCAACCAATCGCAAATCTGAGTATTTCGTCGACAAATTCGTACAATACTCAAACTGAAACACTTAATAATTCGTTGGTAGAAACTGAAAATATTGATATTATCAAAATGACTACTCTGAATATCCATTGATTAAATGCCTAGCGGAAACCATTCCCAGATTTGATGGAAACCCGAAACTATTGAGTCGATTTTTGAAATGCTGTGAGAATTTATTCCTAAGTTACCAAGACGGAACAAATGCACAAGCAGCAGTTAATACCTGCTTATTCGATACTGTGCTGAATAAGCTCACGGGTCGCGCAGCGGAACCTGTCGCGTCGCGAGTCGAATTAAAGAACTGGCAAAAAGTCAAGGATTCGCTGACTGCTACTTTTGCTGACAAACGTTCAATCGATTGTGTATTGCAAGATCTAATTTCGATTAAACTGGAAAGAAACAAAAGCACTCAAGATTTGGCATAGGCATTTAGGACACCCGAAGCATCCTGATCAGTAAAGTAAACGACGGAGCGACAGAAGAAGCAATGAAATTGTTGAAAATTCATCAATACGAAGACTTAGCACTAAAAACTTTTATCACTTGTTGTTCGACTAAAAAACACAACTTCTCTCGAAATCGCTATGTCTTAATCGCAAGAAGAAGAAAACTTAATTTCTTACAAAAATCGCAACAATTCAACTAATATAAAAACGCAAGCTCACAATTCTCCAATTTCAAACACAACCAGACCAAACATTCCAAGATATAACCCACTACCACCAAGAAACAATATCTCTAACAACACCACATTTTCATCTATCAATAATCGTAACATTTCTAATAATTTTCCACTTCACAACTATAATACTCCACGTAACCCAAATAACGCATTTACAAATAACAATCCACCTTTCCAAAGATTTAACAATTTCACGAGAGACCAACAAAGAATAATGAATAACGTCCTCCGTGGCTTACAAAATATTATCTGCTTTGTTTACCTCGACGATATTATTTTTTTTCTACATCTCTCCAAGAACATGTAGATACTTTAAAGACAGTTTTTAAGCGACTAAAAAACGCAAATTAAAAAGTACAGCTAGACAAATGCGAATTTCTAGGCAAAGAAGTCGCATATTTAAGCCATAAAGTAACAAAGGAGGGAGTGTTACCAAATCCTGACAAAATCTACGCAGTCCGAAACTATTCTATACTCAAATCAACCAAAGAAATCAAAGCCTTCCTTGGTCTAACCAGTTATTATTGAAGGTTCATCAAGAACTTTGCGAAAATAACAAAACCACTAGATTGTAGATTGTAGATTGGTGACTGGGGAGTGTGGCTCTATCACCACTTGCACTTAGGCCGCGCAATTGGGCCCATTGTACCTCCTTTTTACCGAGGACTTAC
>JAODGB020018032.1:0-31044 GCA_027574905.2 Earota dentata | reverse complement strand
CCGCCGCCGCCTCCCCCGCCGCCCCCGTTCCGACCCCGACTTCGCGCCGCCCCCCGTCCCGCCGCGGTGATTTCAAGCCGCGCGCGCCCTCCCTCACGCGCGCGCCGCCGCCTCCGCCGCCGCCGCTCGTGCGACCGCGTCTTCGCGTCGGGCCCGGTCGCGCGGTTGTGATTTCTTTTCGCGCGCGCTCTCGCTCGCGCGCGCGCCGCCGCCTGCGCCGCCGTTCTCGCGCATGGCGCGCCCGAATCGAGACCAACCTGCACGCAAACATTCATCGGGCTGTCCTCCGCCGCCGCTGCCGCCGTGCGGCACGCGGAACGACTCGCCTCAAACCGCCGCCTCGCCACGCGGCCTCGTTCGATGGCAAACTTATTGCCGCCTACCATGCCAACTCGTTTTAATCAAGCAATATTTTACTTTCATCAAAAAATAGAATCAATAACAACTTGACTTCTAACAACATTGTATTCTAAATACTCATTAGCTCCACGCTCCAGTACACAACGCCATTGACGTCATTACCTACCCTACATAATATTTTGCAATTTTGGTAATTTTGCGCGCATCTTCCACCTTCCATCTGTCATGTTGTCTTTAGTCCGCTTGCCGAGCAGTCGAAACAATCTCCGATCTGCGAACTGAACTGCGACTTTAAATTTCGCCGCCCGCCTGTCTTAACGTCACTCATTCCGCGCCCCGGTGGGGGCGGGGTGGCTGCTGGTGAAGTGTGTGCGAGAAAACAATGAAAGGAGTTAAGTGCTGCGAGGCGTGCTCATGCGAGACGCCGGCTCCTTACCCTTCGCGCGCGTTTTCGGAAAATAATTTAAATACAAAGGCGCCGCCCCCGCGCGTATTTTGGCGCAAATTGCGCGAAATCGCATTCCGCGCGACACTCAGCCGTCTCCAATTGATGACAAGTGCTGTCAAACAATATTTAACGCGCGCCGCGCGAATGCGTTAACGAGTGCCTCTTCGCTCGCATCTCATTCCGTCCGCGGCAACAAAATCTCGAACGCGCCGCGCCGCCATTCTTCAGCCTGAGATCAACAGTGACGGAAAAAAGGGACGCAAAGTCAGGCGGCAATTCGCGATGAATCGAAGCCAGGAGGGTGTGTGGGGTTGGTTGAGGATGGTGACACTTGCTGACTATTCTTCGTCATAATAACATATTGCGGGTAAATGTCACCCGAAGCAGTTGTGCTTCCGTCTGCAACGGCGTCGGCGGCGGCGGCGGCGGCAGCGGCAGCGGCGAAAAGGTTATCCTCCTTGTTCGAGACAAAAGGGTTAAAACAATACAAAAGAGCTTTTAAGCGGGATTAGAACGGAGCGTTTTCAAGAAGGATTAAGCTCCTCGGCGCATACACCCTTTCCCCACCCCTTCCCCAGGCAGCCAGGCCAGGCGCGGCGCAAATGATATTTCGGGATGGGGTTGCGTCGCGCTTGTGAAAAAGGGTGCGCGCATAATGGCGAGGTAGTGCGCGACACCAGACGAATATTATGTGACAAATTGCACATTATTGAAAAGACAAGGAAGGCGGCCGAGCCGCGCGCTCCCCCTCGCGACGCGCATTAGGAAAAGAGGTGCAAAATAGGGTATTTAGTTTAATGACGGCGAAACTTTGCCGGCAGGAATCCAAGACTGGGCTCTAAATCCCAGCAACTCGTCAATTTGTAGAAAGTAGAAAATGTATCGCAATTTGGATTCATACCACCACAACTTCTCCCAAAATCTGATCCTTTTGGCAGGATATTTAAGAAAAGTCTGTACAAGTTTTTTGGTTGACTAACTAGCTTTTGATGGAGATTTAAGCTCTTTTCATCAAAGCTTCATTAAGTAATGTGTTGTCTTGTATATAGGATGTTAAAGTTGGACTGAAGTTGAAAAAGTTTCAGATGCACTGCCTTTTTATGCAAGGGGAAGGTCTTAAACCTTAATATCTGATATTGATAGTCCTGAAATTTATTTCCGATAGAGATTGCGCGTGTGTAAAGTCTAAACTGACTCGTTTTGGCGCAGGGCGAGCGCCCCCCCAGCTAGATTTTTATCGGCGGCTGGTAAAACAGCACCGCGCGACAATAAAGCACGCCACTTTTTCAATTTATGTAACCCCTAAATTTTCGACAAGCTTTACTTGAACATATACTCTAATACTGGAGCTTTCCTGCTGTCTTCCGCTACATGGCTACATCGTTTCCACTGTTTCCACCCAGCGAGGTCTTCCCTCCTTCTCGGTTTGATATGATAACTCAGGATAGGGTTTCGATCTTAAACCTCGAGCCTGAAGCCTCGAGCTGAAAACTCAAACATTGCCAGGTAACTTGAAGCTGTTTTCTACTATGTAGCTTATGTGCCAATATTTAGCTCTCTGAGTGATTCATAGTTTTAATATTGATATAAATTGCTGCTGGGAAATGTTGCTGATACGGCACTTGCATCGTGCGCTCTCACCGTGCGCACGTACGAAGGCAACGCACATCTTTTTATGATCCCATTTCCATGACCGTATGTGTGCTCCAGCGGGCGGCGTCGGCGGCGGCGAGGGCGCGCGCGCATAAAGTATCAAGCGCGGCGAATGTGCAAAAAAAGGGGGTAAAAGATTGGCCGGGCAAATTGGTCCCCAAAGACGCATCAACGTTAAATGTCAAATCGCATATTGCGCCTGCCAACAGATTGATGTTTTCGTCTTGTTTCCATCGCCGCGTGCCGTTACCATAAAAATATTTTTCATTTTCCAAAAATACCATATGATAGTAAAACGCTTGCATAAATGCCCCCCTCAGACACTTTACTGACACAATGCCACCCCCCGCAAGCAAAAGTGTTTTGTGTCGGGCTAGTTTGGGCCCGCGAAAAAAAAACGGATGTTGTGGAAGAGGATCAAATTGAATTCCCCATTTAAAATTCGCTAATTTCTCTAATCCGCCAGCGCCTTGGCATCGGAGGGGCAGCAAAGCAGCGCGACGAAAGCGGCGAGAAAGCAAAAAAAAAACACCGCGCTGTGAATCGGAAAAATTGTAGTCTCGTTAACGCGACAAGAGCGGCGCACCGAAGACGGGCGCCGCGATCTACATACGCGCGCCCGCCGCCCGCCCGGGGGTTGATAATCCGCGACGTGCCTCGTCGATCTTTCGAGTCGTTTCTACGCCGGGGCGAATTCATTAAGCCGGCGTTGCTTCTTAGCTCGCGCGCCGGCATCCGTCGAACGGCTGCGTCGTCATTAGCTCGAGATTTAATGATGTTTCACGCCAGGATGGATCAAGATCCGACGGCGCGCCGCCGCCTGAACGCGCGCGCCGCTCGTTCGACACTCCAGTTAAGTTAAAATTTAACGATTTCATGCGAAACATGCGCTCGCAGCCCCACGGCTGCTCCTCCTCGCCCGCGCCGCGACTTGCGAGACTTGGAGCATCTTGTGACTCAATACGCGCAATTCGGGAATATGTATTTATGAGTTAAGTCGGCAGGGTCGGCTGGCATTTTGGGACAGTGACGCGCGCCGGCGATTTGGGCAATTTCGCCCGGGCCCGAACTTTGAAGTCGCAGCGTGCAGGGCGCAGGGCGCAGAGCCGAGCGCCGGATGGATATCAATTTGTCCAAGTCGATAAGTCGAATTGATCCTAATTCAATCCGACGCATAAGGACCTTCGGGCTGTTTTCGGGCAGTCGGAGGCGGCCGAGACAATGGACGGGCGCGCGCGCGGATCGGGTCGCATCTGGCCGGGCTCCAGGCCGCCGCCATTCCCATGGGTGATCGCTGCGAACTCCGCAGGAGGCAGGCGCTGGGCGGTGGGCCTGCTTGTCCATGGCCGCGCGTCCGGCCGCCGGCGGGGGAAGGAGGGCGGACGCGCATCGTATGCTCGCAATTGTGACCCCCGCCGTCTCCGAAGTGCCGTGGCGCGAAATTTCACTGCCACCTCATGATTGCCCCCTGTCCCTTCCGCTTTTTACAACTGCGACATGATTCGAATCGATGATTACAACTGCTGCGTGGGCGACATGTGCGGCCGACAGGAACGGAAAAACAATCGCCAATTAGAAATAGCCAATTATGAATAGTGCTTTAACGAGCAGCGGATATCAATGCCCACTGCCCCCTCGCCCACGCCTCCCACACTGGGCATCCTGGGCAGCAGGTCAACATCCGGCGACGATCGACGTTCGCCGAAGGCGCAACTGAACACAATAAGGACGAAACAAGTTTAAGAGCCGCGTGCGGCGCGCCGGAGCGGACGCCACCTTCAGCGGGGAGGGGTAGGAGGGGTGGGCATTAAGATTAAGCGCCTTCGCCGTGGCTCTGGGAAAATCGTAAATTTATTCTTTATTTATATCGGGCGCAGCAGCGCCGCGCCGCGCAAAAGTATATAGATCTTTCTTAATCTAGTTTTATGAGCGCCCGCGCCCGAGCGCGGCATTAAATTGAGAATTTATAGTTCGATCTTAATTGCCAATCGCCGAACGACGAATTCATTTCGCGCCGCGGCGTTGCGAGGTGACGCGCGCGCGTAAAAATCATAGTTTCAGTTTTGCGTTGTTTCACCTCAGCCGTCGACTTTGTGCTCGAAATCAAAGGGGCGCCAGCGCGCGTATTTGTTCAGCGCCAACAACAACAACGCCCCCCGTTAGCCGCCCCTCTTCCCTCAAACCCGGGGAGTCGTTTGCATTTATGTCTGCATGCGCAGCGCGAAAAAGCAAGGCGCGCAATAAAATATTAAGCGAGCAAACACACTTCCAGGACGCCTTCGACTGGCCCCGGCCCAAACAATGCGCGCCCGCACGCAAGCCGGCGGCCGTGCAAAGAGGCGCCGAAGTGTGTGCACACGGCGCTGCATAAATATTGCAAGCGCGCGGGTTGCCGAAGGACCGCATGCGTGGGCGGTCGCCGCGCCGTGCATGAATGGTAACGGCGGCGCGGCGCGGCGCGAAGATGCAAACGGGCAGCGCACGCACACGCGCGCAATCGACATGTTTTTTTTGTGTGCGCCTGAATTGAGCGAAGCGCCGAGTTGCGATTTGCGAATAGTGCGAATTGAGCAGCGATCGGCTGTGGATTATTTAGTTGATTCGCGAGCGGCGCCGGGCGGCGCGCGCGCACAATCAAACGCGAGCAAATGTTGACCGAACTACTTGTCGTTAGACGTGTTAGATGTAGGACGGTTTGAACGTTAGAATGTTGGCGGGAATAACTTTTCGTTCGTACCAATCGCTCGCCCACGGCGCTCGCAAAACGCGAAAACGCCAAGTCTTCCGAATCGCGATTTGCGCCTTCGCGGGAGGCGCGCTTCAATGCCGCCGCCGCCGCGCGGGGAACATTATGTTGAACTGAAACTAACTTAGTTAATTGTTTCTAATTGGGGGTGACACTTGGAGGTGTCTCCGAAAGTGACTTCGTAGGCAAATTAAGTTTTCGAAAAGTTTGCGCCGCCGTTTACCGCCGCTGCCGCGCGCCTGGCAGTTAAAGTTGCGCGCAAGAAAGTGGCGGTGCGACGGGCGGGTGCGGGGCTTGTGGGAGGGGGGGTTGTATACAGGCCGCGGCCGGAATGTGTCGCCTCCGAAACGCCCGTATTGAATTTCGGCGCGGCGCGTTTCCTTGGGAGCAGCTTCCTCGGGCCACCCTCCGCCGCCCACCCCCCCGGACCGCGGCGGCGGCGGCGGCGGCGGCGCGGAGACTTTGTCCTCTCGCCGACGCCGCGGATCGCCATCATCGCGCTCGCTGGCACTTTATTAAAAACCTCTTCACCCGTCGCGCCCGCCCGCCCGAAACTATTATTACTTATTCAGTTCGATGCCACCCCAATTTGGCAACCGTGCGCCGCCACTCCGCCCGCCACGTCGCTCGTCGCCGGAGTGGGATGAGGGATCTCATCGGCGCCCACCCCTGCGCCCGAGCGTGTGTTGCAACTTTCTAATTGCTAATGGTCAGAGGCGAAAAACCGTCCGCCGCTCCAACCCTTTTCAATCGGAGTGCGGCGCGTGGAGGGCGGCCGGGCCCCGTGTCTCAAAAAACCCTCTCAAGAAAACGAAAAAATACGTCTTTGAATAATTGAATATTTAAAGGAAAGTTTTATGCGGGGCCTAAAAAGCTTACGCTTGTTTGGAATTTATTCCGCTTAAAGGGAGCCCGCCCCGCCTCGCCTATATATGGGCTCTTGAATTAATGATCGGTCCTTACATTGCTGATTAGAGATTCATCGCTGTGTACGTACGGCGCGCGACGGCGGCAACCGGCGGCAAGCGGCGACGGCGTGTATGCTAGTTATACGACTGCATTAACATTTTATTAGGCAGATTTAAGGATTTTCTATTATATGAATCGTGCGCGCTGCCGCCAGCGCCGCCGGAGGGCGAAAAGCTTCGACAATCAACTTATCTCCCGCGCCAAGGTGGTAATTAACATTCAGCGACTGGAAGGCCCTCGAAACGCGCATGCAGATAAAACATGAAAAGAGCAGAGAGCAGCAGACACTACTCGCATGTGTTGTGATTCATTATTACTTATTAAACTCGCTCATAAAGCTGCTTATTCTACAATCTACCGATTCAGTGGAAGCGCAACAAAGCAAAATGTAATCACGGCACATTAGACATTAAGCAAATAAGCCCGTTTCATGAAGTTTAAGTCGAATAAAACTCGTCTAAATTAAATAACTTATTCCAACTTTCAAATTAGTCGCCATTAGTTTAAACGCGCCGCCATTAATGATTTGCACTACTCACTGCGCATGCGTGTGCAGTGTGCTCTTGTGAAAAAGCGTGGTCTTGTACCAACATAAAATCATGCAACAACAATAATCAGTACTTCATATACATAATTAAACAACGTTGAATCGACAAATATAATAAAGTAGGTAACAATGAAGCGTGAAATCAAGCACTTTCTACTTATTGCGCAAGGCGCCGCTGTGATCGGAATAAATTGATAGTGGATCTTGTTTCCAGGGGTAGTTTACACGTTGCAAATTGCATTTGGCGATAAGTAGCAGGTGGTGACAACCCAATAGCATCCGCAGCAGCGAAAGAAGCAGCAGAAAAAGCGCCGAAGGGCACACCGTCGCCATTTGGGGAAAACTAAAGCGCCTGAATCATTGATGCTGAGGGAGTCTTTCATGTAGGCGGCGTGATAAGATATCTCGCATGTCCGTCGCGATTAGAATGCAGGGCGCCGCGTGCGTCGCAGGTCGTCGCCGGCGCGTCCCGCGGGACCGCCACTTTGCATGGGACGCACACGCCGCCTGCATATCCGATGACGAGTGGCAGCGGCAGCACGGCCGGCGAAGACCTCGCAGGTGGCGAAGTCGAGGCTTACCGCTGGCCGGAATCAGGGCCGTCGTGTGCGCGCCGCGCAACTGGAAACTGGAATTGGAACTGGAAAAAGCGACGCGTACGACTGGCGTCACACCTAAGGAGGAAAAATACGGTTCTGTTGTGTGAATATGTTGGCCAGGTTGAAGAGACCCTCGCACGGCTGGAAATGTATATGAAGAACCGAAAGAATTGTCGAATGGCGACGCTCGCACACACGCAACCTTTGGGAATACGCGAAATATAGTAATATGTACTATATATTGCGTTATCCGCCGTACGGCGGCAACGGCGGCGAAACAGGAGCGCGACTCCCCGACGATGGCGCAGTCATAAGCGTCATAAAATATGTAAAAGTTTAATGAATATTTGCCGCTCGCGCTGCATATTCACCGAATAATTGCGCGCAAAAATTTCCAGCGTCGACGCGCGGAGATTACGCGTTTTCTTTTTAGATACTCGTTAAGCATTCCGTTTCTGGCGCTGCGCGCGCGCCGGCTAGGAAAAGTGGCTGCGCGAAAGTGGAGAGCAAAAAAAGGGAAACAGATTCGCCAAGGGTGGAGAAGCGAGGAGCGCGCGCGCAAGGTGTGCGGCGCTTGTTTTTCTTTTCGCATTTTTCGTTTTCGTTTTGTTATTCATATTTAATGAAGTTGCCCTTTTGGGCTGGAAATTACCACCAGCGCGTCGAAGGGGGCTGCGAGACGAAATCTACAAGCATTTTATTCATTTGGGCAGATATTATCATCTCGATGCATTAGCGTTTTCAGCAGGGCATTTCACAGCCTTGTTTAATTCTGTAAAAAAAGCAACCAAGACGCATCATAAAAATAGCCATTAACATTTTTTTAAATATTGTTTTTGGATCTTCCTTTATTTGAAAAACTTTATTTAAATCCGGTCCCCTTCATAATTCTGTATCAAAATTGCAACAAAAATCAACAAATTCTTCTGATAATAATTTACCCCGTCTGGAATGATTCGTTAACAATTTACCGTCCAGTTGATAAACCGGCCAATTTCTAATAGCTTTGTGCATCCGTTTTTAGCACAATAATTTTCAACCGCAATCAAAATAGATCAATGCTGATTGAATCCCTCCAAAATTTCATGTGCGCATCCGTAATTTGCAAACTGCGTCAATATAAAAGTTTCCATATTTGATTAATTCTGCTTTACACGCTGCAGGTACGCAGCCCACAGCAAATCTTTGTACTCCTTCGCCGCGTTTTCCTGATTGCCAGCCTTGGTGATGCCCCGGCCGACCACGGCCAAATCCGCGCCGCCTTCCAAGATTGCTGACGACGGCGATTTGTACTGCTGCCCCAAGTCGTCGCCGCTCACCCCCAGCTGCACACCTGGCGTCAATTGCAAATACCCCGGATCATCGACGAATAACTTCTGCTGACAGACAAAGCCAGCAATCAAGTCCGAATAGTTCTGGCCCATGCTAATCGTCGCCTTCGTGTACTTGTCATCGATGAGGCTGCCCTTCGCGCTGCACTCCGCCAGCAGGAAGACGCCCAGCTCGCCGCTGCCACGCGCGAGCGTCAGCGCATCTAAGACCCCGTGCCCGGTCAATGCGTGCGCCGTTACTAACGATGCCCACGAGGCGATCTTGTAGATGCCGCTGGTGTATTGCAGCTCGACCGTTTTGCCAATATCAGCAAACTTGCGGTCCTCAAAGAGCAGGAAGTTGTGTTTCTTCGCAATCTGCGCCAGCGTGTTCGTGAAGCTGTCGTTAAAATGGTCCACGATGTCGATGTGCAGCTTCAGCGCGCAGATATGCGAGCCGACGGCCTCGGCGAGGTTCAGGATGTTCGTGGGATCGGTCAAGTCCGCCGCCAGGACGAGGTTCGTCTTCTTCTCGATGACGATCTTGAAGAGGCGCTTCGCTACCTCATTCTTCGCATGCGGCACGCGACTTTCAAACGTCATTTCAAGTCGTTTGTTGGCTGTCGCGCCACTCATGTCGATCTGCGTATTGCGCAGGTAATCGCCGACTTTGACGCAGTTTTCTTCAGTCACACAACCTGCTTCCTTGAGGTATTTCATGAGAGTTGTCATTGTGAGCAGAGCATGCATTTGAATGCCATGCTGTTTGAGGAACTTCTCACCGCCTTGTTCTCTGTTGAGCAGAACAATTGCATCAGTTACCTTCATGCCTTCAGCAATTAGATCCTTGGTGGTCTCTGAAATTCACATAAAATTAATAAAAGGCGGATTCTAAGTGATGTTAGGAGACCTACCTAGAATACTGCTTCCTGAAGTAACAACATCCTCAACAATCAAACACTTATCACCTTCTTGAAAGATGCCTTCAATGAGCTTCTTGGTGCCATAGTCCTTGGCTTCCTTTCTCCTCATGACCATGGGGAGATTGGTTTTGAAAGACACAATGGTGGCAATTGGTAGGGCTGTGTATGGCACACCACAGATAACTTCTTGACTATCAATGCTTCTTAGCATGTCAATGATCAAATCTGTCATAATTCCCTGAGAAAATCAGAATACAAAGTAGCAATGCATTACTCCCTGCTAGTATGTAGCACATTGTATGATATATGCGATTATAGCGTCTAGAAATGATAAGAACATACCATAATCTTGGGATAGCTAACCAAGACTCTAAGATCACAGTACACCGGTGTCATGAGGCCAATTTTCGTCTTGTATTCGCCGAATTTGATGGCATTTATCTTGAACAGCTCCACTGCAAACTCCTTCAGCCTTAATTCGCGTTGCTCCATTGTAAATTTTAAAAATTAACCGAGTAAAATTAAAATAATTTCGAAAAACGCGTGCAGGATGCACAAAGCACGTTTCTAAATGGAAAACGTTGGATGTCTAACTAAATAAGCGACGGTTGCCTAGCCACACTTGACAGAACTGCCGGCCGAAATGTAACGCTTCCTGTCTGCCACAAAGCGAACATTTTACGAATAATTAAGAAAATATGTGCAAAAACTTAAAGATAAATGTCTATTAACAATAATTAGGTTGTAACTATAATAATAACAATTCAAAATCATGTGAATGCATTTTAAAATATGTATGTACACAGCCTTTTAAACAGAAAGAATAGCTTTACATAGAGACCGAATTTTTGACAGAAACAAGCATTCTGTCTTGTTCTTACTGATGCCTCCTACGATTGCCACCAATATATTGAGAATGAGATAGACCTATTTCGCTCTTGGCGTTCCGTTTGTTTCGGTCAAACTTGTGATACACATAACCGACATAACCTGGTGATAAGCGTCTGCTTAAGATTTTCGCGTGTTTCCTCGAAAACTTCACAAAGTTTCCACTTTCCTGATGTTTCGTGAGTACAACGCAAAAAATTGGTGTTCCCTAAAGGCAATTTATAACTTAGGAAGATGAAACTGGTGAGTATAAGACTATTTGAGCCCTGGAACATGTGTTATGTATGCAAACAATTAATTGTAAAGATTGAGAAACAGCACTTGTGTTCGCTTAACGTTAGTGATTCCTTTTTAACACTAAGAATTACCGTAGGAAATAAATAATATGCGGAGGAGGCGAGGCCGAGTTTGCTGTATACTATTCCTGATGGTGAGCTATGGTTTTTCAGTATTGTCTTAGCAACGATCCCAATAAACCATGTCATTTATTAACGTTCAACGAGACTACCGTCATGCTGGATTGTGGCCTGTCACTGCAATCAGTGCTGAACTTCCTGCCACTCTCATTTGTTGCATCTAATCGACTAGTGAATCTGCCCACGTGGATGCCACAGGATGTCACTGATCCTGAGCTTGAAGGGGTATTTTGCATCACTACACCAATCCATATGTGTTGTTTATGCTGTTCTTGGTGTTATAGGAGTTGAAGGAGAACTATGAGCGGGTGTTTGTGGACTCTCCACCCGAATTTTGCCCACCACTTGATAAACTGATGGATTTTGCACAAGTGGATGTGATTTTGATATCTAATTACTTGTGCATGATGGCACTGCCTTTCATTACTGAAGGTACTGGATTTCAAGGCAGAATTTATGCTACTGAACCAACACTACAAATAGGCAGGTAATGTTAAATGACGGTTTACTTAAATTTGTGTGAGTAAAAATTAAATTGCTTGTCAAATGTAGGTTTTTGCTGGAGGAGCTAGTGCTGAACATTGAGCAGTGTCCGAAGGCAGGATTTGCTAGCCAGTGGAAGAACTTTGTGCACCAACTACCTTATCCATTAAGTGATTCCTTCAAGCCCAAGTCATGGAAACAAATCTACAGCATGAGCAGCATGAACTCCAGCCTAGCAAACATCCAGATGGTCGGATACAACGAGAAAATTGTACGTTTCCACGCCTTGCTCTTGTCGTTTCGATTAACTCCAGTTGTGTCTTGCGCCAGGATATCTATGGGGCGCTGCAAGTGGTGCCAGCGAGCTCCGGCTTCTGCCTCGGCTCCTGCAACTGGATCATCACCTCCGACTACGAGAAGATCGTCTACCTGAGCGGCTCCAGCACGCTGACGACGCACCCGCGCCCGATGGATCACAACAGCTTGAAGAATGCGGATATTCTAATCATGACGGATTTGACGCAGACGCCGATCAGCAATCCGGATACGATGTTAGGCGTGCTGTGCGTGGTTGTCGGTGAGTCTGCTCGCTGGGAGATTGGAATTGCAGCTGGTTTCACTGTCGAGCTGTTTACTGTTTTGAAGGTCTGACGCTGCGCGGCGGCGGCAACGTCCTAATACCATGCTATCCCACTGGCGTGGTGTACGACTTGTTCGAGTGCCTCTCGCTGAAGATGAGCGACCTGGGCGTGGCGAATTGCCCGATGTTCTTCATCTCGCCCGTGGCGGACATGTCCCTTGCGTATTCCAACATTTTGGCCGAGTGGCTGTCGTCGGTGAAACAGAACAAGGTCTATGTTGCCGACGACCCCTTCCCGCATGCGCAGCTTCTGAAGAACACCAAGCTGAAGCATTTCAAGCACATTTATTCGGAAGGATTCAGCACTGATTTTCAGGAGGTATCTGCATTTATATAACTCTGTGTAATATGCAAATGAAAGATAACTTTCGTGCTGTTTTGGTATTTCATAGCCGTGCGTCGTTTTCTGCGGACATCCTAGCTTGCGCTGCGGCGATGTCGTGCAGTTCATCGAGATGTGGGGCAGCAATCCGCGCAATTGCATCGTATTCACAGGTACGCCCATGTCTAATGTGACAAATGAATGCCACCAATGCAACCGTTTCATGTTCAGAGCCAGACTTTGACTACATCGATGCGCTCGCCCCCTATCAGCCGCTGCAGATGAAGGTCGCGCACTGCGCGATTGACACATCGCTCAATTTCACACAGGCGAACAAGCTCATCAAAGAGCTGAAGCCGACCACGCTGGTGGTGCCGGAATGCTACACGCAGCCGCCGACAAGCGCGCCCAATCTCACCGAGCTCGTCATCGAAAATTCGCCGGATCGCACGTTAATACCCTATAAATGGGGCGAGGTTGGTATGTGCAATGTATACATAGTCAATCGTCACTCACAGCTCGCACCTCGATTGAATTGCAGGTGATTAATCTGCCCTTAAAACGCAGGCAACACCGCGTGTTTCTGGAAAACGGCTTGGCGGCCAGCGTCGCCCTCACTGAGGTGAATCCCGGAATGGTCGTGTCGACCATCTCGGCCAAATTCACGGTGAAGGATAACGCGCATAGTGTAAGGGAAATGGCTGGAAACCTGAAGCAGAATGTCAAATATCAATTTGGCTCTGTAAACGTACAGGATGTTATTACGCTGCTGAGTAAAGAAGGGATCTACGATAGCAAAATCGATCAAAAAGGAAAGGAAACGTCTATTCATTTAGTGAGTATTGCCAATCATTAAGTTTACTGTCTCTTCTAAGTCCAGTCTCGCTTGCAGCCGGAGTTGGACGTTTTAATTACAATTAACGGGGAGGGTACGCATCTCATATGCAACAACAGTGATGAAAGTGCGAGGACGAAAATACGAGGAATACTTATGCAGTTGCTGAAAAGTTTTTGAACACTTATTGTAATAATGCCTTAAAAGCTGAAATTGATTTGATATTTGTTTTCAGAAGTAATCATGTTCTTGGTGATCATATTTTGTTATTGTGTCTTTATACAACTGCTTTATAGAGCTGTAGCTATAATTTATACAAATCGACCTTTGTCTTGAAAAAAAAACAATTATGTTATGTATTTGCAAATAAAATTTTTTACTCGATTTTAACGGGTATTAACGATAAGACTTATTTTTAAAGAAACTTAAAATGTAAGCACACGTTTAGACAATAAAAAGAATTTTCCGACTTGTGTTTCTAAAATTGTGTAAAAGTATTGCACAAAATCAAATCGCTTTGTGTATTTTGAGGAGTGCCTCTTTAGCCACCAAAGAAACTTCGATCAATCGTGCTCAGCACCGGCAAGGATATAAATCAGTAACAAGTTGCCATATCTTACCTCGTTGGTTAGGGTCACCTCCTTATCGATTCCTTGTAAGGGTAATACGTTTTATTAGGTATTATGTTATAAAAGCTCACTATTTGAATACAATGTAACTTAATTACAACCTCATCTTACTAAAATCAGGCGCTTATATTTGTTTTCATGTAGAATACCAAGTTTCAATAACATACAAAATCTAAAATGCCGATTTGGATCATCACAGCGCGAAAATAGATACACTAAACATTTTAACATAAAACAACAGAGAATTCCTCGATAGACCAAAAACACATCCTAATACAATTCTCAAGCGATAGAATAAATTTAGTGCGGCGTGCCTTCGGCGAACAGCGCTCGCACCACGGCGTCGTCCTCCCTGGAACATGGCTTAATCAACTTCTCGCCGCCGGTCAACGGGCACTCTTTGTAGTAGGCGATCAAGTCCCCTGCGACACAAAACATTGTTAACTGGATGATTGCTAAGCGCATGCAAAGCGGAAGGCAGCCACATTGCTCAAGCACGATTCGGAAGAGTTGTTAAACAATAAGGCAACATTGGAGACGGAAGTGTGGCCAGTTTGCAACACGCCGAACGCGCCGCGGCGCACATTTGTATGAAAAATTCATTACCAGCGTCATTGTCTGCGGCTTGCCCAACTCGCGAGGAAAGGCAGACGCGCACGCGTCGTTTAATTAGCTGCACGAAATGCGCGCACGGATTGCGGCGAAAGTTTGTCCGAGCTTCCTAGGGTTTTAAGCAGGAGCATTTTGTAACAACGAAACGAAGCGGCGAAACTCTTCGCACGCCGCAGCTAGCGCGGCCTAGCGCAATTAACAATCGGATGGTTCCGGACGTTTAACCGCGCCGCACAGATTGTGCAATGTGCATCCCAGCGGCCAGCGAAACGCGCATAATTCAAAGTCGAGCTCGCGAATTCCGCACAAACTCATTAGCCCGCCAGTGCTCAAGTGCGAATGGCAAACAGCTGACGGATATCAGCATCAATGGCAGACGGCGCATCGCCGATGGTAAGTATCTGCAGCGACGCACTGCAATCGCCCATCCACCATCTGCCTTCGCTTATTATTTTCAAGTCGGCGTAGGATTACCGTTAAAATGAAATTATGATTGGGTTGGTTACCGAGACCGAGCGATTGTTGGGCGCATCGCGACATTGGTATCACACAAGCCACATGTACTGCTTACCTAGAGTTTTGTGCTCAACTTGATTGCTGCCCAGGAACGCATAGTTGTTGACCGCCGATACAAGATAATGCTTGCATTTGTCTTTTGTTTTGTAGGAAATTGCATAGCCCCACAGTTTCTCCGAGAGTCGCACCAGGAACGTGCCGACGGGCTGATGCTGCAGCAAACTTTCGGCTTTGGCTCTCGTGATTAATCCTAGATTGAAGAGAAAAGAATTAAAGTACCTGCAGCGCAAACGGCTTCAAACCAAGTGTCTTACCATGAAAATACGGTTCGATTTGGTCGAGCTGATCGAGGCCCGCGCGCTTCGGAATTTCAGACTTTTTGAACCAATCCTCAACCGCCTGCTTGCCGGGCGGTACACCAGGCGCGACAGCGCTATAAGCCGGCTCCAGTTCCAACTTGCACGTGGTCAGTCTATGTTCCTCCCTCGCCTTGCGCGCGATTTCCCGAATTTGCTGCTCGGCCTCTTTGGCTTTCCTCTCTGCGATAGACAAGCGTGCGAATCAACACCAATGCATGTTAAATCTCAAATGGTACCCACCTTGCTCCTGCCACAGCTGCTCGTGCTTGATCTCCGCCTCCTCGGCCTCCTTGGCCTCCTGCAGCTGCTTCGACTTAATGTTCTGCAGGATCTCGCAGGTGCGCTCCTCGGTGAGGCGGCGCTCCCACAGCGCGACCTTGTCCGCCACCTTGCGCGTGGCGTTGCGCTGATTGAGCTCGTTGAGCACGTCGCTGGCGTCTATCACATTGTACTTGTTCGATTTGTGCTGATAATGGCCGATCTTGTAGGCGTTGTCCTTGGGGCGCGCCGGCGCCGGCGGCTTGATCTGCTTCTTCTGCAGCTGGAGCGCGTCCACCGAGCAGTAAATATCCTCGTCGCAGTTGGGCGTGATGCACTCGATGAGCTGCTGGCGCAGCGCCTCCGCCTCGCGCTCGGCCAGCTGGCGCGCCTTTTCGATCGCCTCGCGCTGCAGGATCTGCTCGATGGACACGTCGTCCTCGTGCTCGCCCATCACCCACACCCACGGCTCGCCGTCGCCGCCCTGCATGAACGAAACGCTCTTCTTCGTCCTCGCGCTGGCGGCGGGCGGCGTGCTCGCGCAATTCTCGTCCCAGACGCGCCACCGGCGCACCTGCTCCGCGCGCATCTTGCAGAAGAGCGTCTGCCGCTGCGTCTCGTCAAGCTCGCTTAGCACCTCCGGTCCCACGTACAAATCTCTGAGAATCTGTTGCAACATCTGAAAGCAGCAACGCAAAAATTACAAATAAAATGAACCGAGTTGAAATCGTGCAATGGGTCAGCGCATTCTCCTCCAAACAAGAGCACTAGGTGTGCACCTCACGTTTTGAACTTTTGCAAGCACCGTAAACGTGCCTGCATCGCAGCGAGCTCGCGCGGATGCGGTAGATCGCTTGGACGGCTTGGAATTTGTTATTTAAGTGATTTTGTTTTGTAAATTGATACATGTACGTGCATGTACGTGCCGAGAACGGGATCTTTGAGGTTCCGAGCGGCGGCACAATTCGTTGCGCAATCCGATTTGAATATTTAAATGTCGAAGCCGAACTGCGAACTAATCGCGGCGTCGCTGGGGGGTAATGAATTCGCGTAATTAAATGCGGAAAAGTTGATTTCCAGCGCTAGCGAATTCCAAGCGTTGCGCAATTAAGGTTGCATTCCTAATCTCATGGTTGGCATTTTTTGCCGGCGCAAAGCAGCGGCGATTAAAAAAAGGCAAAGCGCAGTCATTAGAAATATGCGGAGCGCGTTATTACGCACACTCGACTCTCCGCTGGCAACTCGAAGAACGTGGAGGCATAATGTGTGTCTTCGCGCTGGCGCAAAAGGCAAACAAAGTCGCGTCCGCGCGAAATAGAAACGGCGATGCGTTTTGCATACGGCATTACAGTGATTTCGTACGCACGTTTTGCGCGGTGCGGCGCGGCGCGGCGCAATTACGGCGCGGTGGCCCCGCCGGTACGCGTACGCGCGTCGGCGATGGCGTCTTCGGCCGGCGCGGCGCGCATATCGAGTTTTCCCCATTGACCTGATATTTCAAGAGCGGCCGTTATGCCGCTGCACGTCGCCGCTAAGTGCGAGTAACGGGCCCGCCGCAATACGGTAGCCGCGGCCGAAGGAGCCGGGGCCCCGGCTTCGTACTGTAAACGAAACTGCACTCGAAATTGTTGAAATAACCGCGGCGGCCGCGCATCTCGGCCGCCAGGTTTTTAAGAAGTCATTAGTTCGAGCTGCCGCTGCCGCTGCTTGAAACACACGGCTGCAGCAGATTTCATCGTTCGGTTGAGATCGAAATTAGATACAATACTCAACTTTCTACCTATTGTATGATCGACCGCCGGGCCGGGCGCATTATGTGTGCAATGTGCACTCTTCGCCGCTGTTTGTTGTCCACACTCGAAATGAAGATATCACAAATCACAAATCACAACGCCCGACAACTGATTGACGATGATGACACGCCCGACAAGCAGACACAAAGCGCATTTGCACATTTACATAACGCAGAGCGCCGTAGAAAACTGTATCAATTTCTTTGTAGTAATTCACTGCCGTTCGGCGATTGAATTGCCGCAAAACGCCGCGTATCACAAATCACAAGACAAGCGGTGGTAATTTATGATAATGCGCTGGATGAATAATGGATTCACTTTTTAAGCGGCGGTTGGAATTATGATGATTATTTTGTTTAGAATCGCGGAGAAATTTCTTGCCGAGCCAATTCCAAAACCAATTCGACCATCTTGGAGCGCGTAACTATTGGCAATGAATAATGCAAATGAATATGGGTATCGCGATTACTACATACTTGCGCACGATGAGTCCCGAAACCGCTGTCTGACTCCGGCGAGAGCGCAGAAAAGAAACAGCGCAATACGTGTTGAAATTGATTCCCGACCGAGACAATGAATGTCTCATCGCGATACACAATGCGCGCCCGTTCTCATTGAATATGAATTGTATTAGTCATAAAACGATGCCAAACGCGAATGCAACAAAAAATGGAGGCGATATATAATGTCACGAACGCACCGGCAGAAAGACCTCCCACAACCGAACAGATCTTTAAAGAATTCGAAGATTAGAAGACGAGAAGATTACAAGCCGAAATTTGAAGCAAGATGGCTGTTGGTCTTTTTTTTTGGTAGAGCAAAGTGTGGCGACCTCGGGCGAGAATAAAATCGTGCACATCTGCGAATGCACGCATTGTTCGCCTTGAATGCGTTTGTATTTTGTATGCTGCTGTATCTGTCGCTCAGCGCAGTCGTACGGTAAATAAATAAAGGTAATCATCCGGTAATCTTGCTCGGCGCTCGCGACATGGGGCTGCCATGCGGCCAAGGAAGTGTGCTGTGCTGTGTGCGAATGGAAAAGGTCAAAAAAATAAACCGCCGCTGGAGAAGCGCACATCGCAATTAATGCTGTAACGCTGCTGTAAGTAAGCATTTACAGAGCAGCTCGTAAGTAGACTTCGCGCCGGCATGATATTCGTATGATTTCGATTATTCCGCTCCACTTTGGGCGCAAGGCGCAATTCCTTCTTGCTTGGAACTTCTGACTTGATTGTATGTCGCGCCGTCGCATGACACGACAAAGCTTACTTACTTCTTACAACTTGCGACTTGCGCCTTGCAACTTGCATAATTCTTAGTTGAAACGTTGAGAGCCTAAACTACGCTTAAGTTTAAGATAAAAGAGTTGACGACAACAATAGACGCACAATGCGTTGGGCAGATAGAGAATCTTATCGTTTGGTGCGAATGCCGAATGCCAAAGGAAGTTATGTTTGCCTCCATGATTCATGTCACATGTTTCAATGGCATTAGAAGTAAGAAGCCAAGTTGTCAAGCATCAAGCATCAAGCACCAAGCAAAACACGCGGTGTTTTATGTCAGCATTGATATAGATGTAAAATAAGTACATTTTGGGTGTTCGTGTTTAAAAAAAAAACACAAACACACGCACAAAACAGACGAACCGCAGCGTGTGGGCGTATAAATTTAGCCCGAAGTCACACACGACATCGTAGATAAGTGAGTCATGATGTTTCAAGATCATGCGCTGGAAGCGAAGCGCACTAAGAGAAACGTACGCTAGTGTTTAGTCACACGCGTTTATCAAGTGCAAATATTTGTGATGTGCCGCGCACACATCTTGCAATCCTGATAATTCTAAAATTACAGCGAATAACGCCCGACTGCGCGCAGCCATTTCGAATGCAGCTTGCAAGCGGCGCAGAAAACGCTTGCCATCAAGATATCGCCCAGAAAGCTAATATGCACTAGTTGACTAGTTTCGTTACGTTTTGGGCGTGCGTATTTTACTTTCTATGAAACGCGCGCATTTAATTTATTGTTTTATATAAATAATTCAATTCCGCGTTATTATTTCGCGCGGCCAATTAGTGTCGTGCGGGGCGCGCATGTGTGTAGTAATCGAAAGCAAAATTGCGGCGGCGAGGCGCACTTTTGGCTGGCGCTTCTTGCGGCCGGCCGCCCGCAGCCATCCGGCGTAAAACCGCCGCGGCGCTGGCGCGGTGAAACTGTAACTATTTAGGACGTCATTTCGGAGGCGCATTTTAATTCAAAGCAGCTCGTTAGCCCGGAATCGGCATGAATTTCGAGCGTGCGCCGCCGCTTCTTGCCAGTGTGTGTATGTTTTTTTTTCTAAACTTAGCAGAAATAAATAAATATGCGCGCGCGTGCGTTTAGCTATGTGTGGCATATATTAAAAGCACTTTCCATCATTCACTTTTGAAACTGGCGATACATGAAGTCGGCGGTCGGCGGCGCCGGCAAACTGGTTACGAGCGGCGCCGCGCGCATTTGCAATTCTGCGCCGATTAATTGTTTCGATGCTCTTTCGTTTGATGCAGCGATTTGGCGGCGGACGTAACGAGCAAACAATTGCGCGGCGGCCCCCCCGCGCATCGCGATAAGGATAACAGCGACCACCAAGCGGAAGCGGAAACCCAAGCAACAATCACTCGCTTAGCGTCCTTAGCGAATCGTGAGTGAGTTATCAAGGAGCGTTCGGCTTGAGTGATTTGCACACCGCACCACCGAGCGAGCGAACCGGCGAAGAAACACCAAGAAGTCAACCAGAATATGTTTATAGTCCAATATGACCATACCGGTTTGATTGGACTTTGGATGGACCGCTGGTAAAGAAGGAATTGACTACTGATTACCAATTCAAATGCGTGTCCTCGAGACGACTGGCAGTGGCAGTGGCAGTGGCAGCGGCCGCCGAAGAATCACAAAGAGGCGCGTTGCGCGTTGCGACAGATAGCATTCTTCCGACGCAGGCGCGCGCGGCCGGAAACTCTTATCGCCACCACACGACGCATGAGTTGAGTCGAGTTGAGCGGAGAATGTCCCAATGTCCACAAGTCCACAATACGGCGATGAATCAGCGCCGCGGCGATGATTTAATTCGCTGCCGATCACAATAAATTTGGTAACTTGGCGAGGCAATCAAACGTGACCAGCGACGGCGACATTGAACCGTGAAATGTAACAATTACTCAATATACCTATTACTTCTAGTAAGTACTCTAGCTACGTAAGTTGCAAGTTTTCCTTCTCTGCTACTGCTACTGCTACTGCTAACTGCTACCAAAAAGACATTCACCAAAAGTCCCAAAACGTGTTTATTGTATAGTTTTCATGTACTGCGACATCCGGATGGGTTGCCGTTGCTGCTTGCTTCACTTCGGGCGCGTTGACGCGAAGATGACGCCGGTATTTGCATCACGCGCGCGCGTTTGCGAGATAATGCGCGCCTTTTGTTTCGCTTCCGATGCGTTGCATAAGGCTGGGCGCGCTTTCGTGGACGCACCAGCGCCGACAATTGCATTTCGTAACGCCTTATATGTTAGCTCGGTGGATGTCGGCTTCGACAAATCGCAGCGTGGCGAAGATTCGCGGAACAAAGCCGGGCCGCGATTTCATGCCCGCTCGATTTCATGCTCGCGTTGGCCTACAAGACACCCAAACCCTACTTCGGGCTAAGCCAACACCAATGTGACATGCTTTAATTTCAATTAACGCGCACATGGAACCATCGAACATGCGAATGAAACGAATGTCCTTAGTTTTAATTTAAGCATGTACGCAGCATTTGCTAAATTCGTACCATGCGAACATTTAAAATATGTACTATGACTATGTGTACAATGTACAATACAATGTGCCTCAATGCCTCAATTCCGCAATTAAATAATTGCCGCCTAATTGAATGAAATTAGCGGAATGGGGGAGTGTGGCAAGTTCGACAGTTTTTAGCCGGGTTTACAGCGGATTGCGGTATTTGCGGTAGCAGCCGCAACATGGCGACGCCCGTCTCAATGGTCGCGATGTCCATGTGAATGTAACAAGTAACAAATTGACGATAATTAATCGAGCAGACGCACGTAAACGCGAGCTAAAAATACGTCGCTGAGCTCCAGGCTCCATCACCGCGGTCAGTTTCTCGGAGGGCACTTCTTGCGCCAGTGCATTACACTGTACAAACATGCATGACTGTTGGTGACCACTTTCAATGTCATTCTTGACCAGCGAGCGCTGCGCCACTACTATTACCAACATCGCCCAAATATGGCTTTATTGGCTTTAATGAATTGCGCAAAGAAAAAGTGCGCATGGACAAATCTGGCGCCGCGCGCCAACCGAGAAACTGCGCGAAAACACATCCCAGGCCAAGAATAGATTACGCTGCGATAAGCGCAATTATAAAATAGTTAGCTTCGCAAAAATGCGCCGACTCGACGAAATTAGCGTGAATTATGTCGATTTGGAACCGCAGGCGCATAATTATCGGCAGGAGGAAGTCGTAAATCGCCGGCGCGCCGCCGAAGAAGGCAAAACGAGACAAGGAAGCGTCCGTCCAGCGCGCAAAATCCTTCCGCCGTTGTTATTGAAATCGAAATGAATGCCCAGCAAGTCGTAAACATCCAGATCGGGCGTTCATGGTAAACCGATGCGCGATCGCTCAACGAATTCGTTTTCGTATCGAAGTTTAATTAAGCTGGCTGCGCACGTGCGGCGCTTTTGTCGCAAACAACCGCAGCAAGCGACATCCGAAATCACTGCAGTGGCATAACGTTCAACTGTGTCGCTGGTGATAAAACGCGCATTGTTTCGGCGTTTCGGGCTGTGCAAGAAAAAATGACGCACGTTTTTTGACTTTCGTGGGCCGGCGTGTCAGCGCTTTGTTGGTGTAAACAATTCGCGGCCGGGCGTCATGAGTAACGCCTTTTCGGAATTCGTCGCGCGGTCCGCTCGTAATAAGCAATGCAGGCACCGTCCCAAGTCCCGGTGGCCGAGCAGCTGTATTAAATCATCAGCTAATCAATGCCCAATGCGCATTGTGATTTGCACACAGCGCGCGCCGCGCACAATGCACATTGTAAAATGCAAATAATGCGAATGGCTAATTCGAGTCATCGAGTGCCAGAGTGCCATAGCAAACACAAAACAAGAAAGAAAAAACAAACACAAAACAATGCCGCGAAAGCGCGCGATCGGCCGCTGGGCACTCGCGGCGATAAATCACCTTCGATTTGTTTGCTAAATCGAATTCCATCGCTTCGCCGCGGGCGCTGCGCGGAGCGCAAACAAAGCGTGGCGATGAGGAAGCGATGCGCGGATCGGCGCTTGATATGTCTTTGGCGCGCCGCGCAAGGCGCTGATACTGACCTTTGCTGGGAATGCGATGCGCGACCAATCCACCTGAATGTGCGTGCGAGTGAGCGCTGGTGTCCTCCACCTGCACCGCCCTGCCTCGGGTATGCGCGGCGAGCACTTTTGCGGGGCGGGCACGAAATGCGTTTGCCTCAATCTCGTGTCGCAAGTGAACTAGCGAAGGCGCCACCCGCTTAAGACGCAGGAAGAAGACGCGTGTCCCGCGGCAAGGCAGCAAATGCGTCGAACCGCGCCGCTCGAACTTCGCGAAGCGACTGAGCGCGCGCTGGCCGCGGCAGCGGCGACGAAGGCGGGCTCCGCGCGGCCTGCCGGCGACGACGTGGGGGCAGCGCGCAACAAAGCCCCGTCGGGCGCGCCGCGCGAAGAAACGCGCTCTTTCTTCGCCGCGCCACTGCAAGCGATGCAAGCAAGCAAGTCTTCTTGCTCCTCCCCGAGCAGCTTTTAATCATCATTATGCACATTGATTATGATTATGATGCATTCATCGCGGCGATTTCATAGAAAAATTAATAAAATGCGGAACGAGGAAATGGAAGCGATTTTGTTCAACAAATTGCATTGTGCGAAGCTTGGTAACTTGGTTTGTAAACTGCAGTGTGCAGAAAATAAAAACTGAAGAGAGAAGACTTGAAGACTTGAAGACTTGAACAGACATGAAGACGTGAAGACATGCAGAGACAACAGACGCAGCGAATGTAAATGCGAGGCGCACCCTCATCCGCAATCCTCGCTCTTCGTCGTTCGTCGTCGTCGCCGGCCAAAAGTGCAATTAACTGCAACTGCAACTGCAACTACAACTGCAACTGCTGTCTGCAGCAATGAATCATTCGCGCATTTGGAGTTTTCTTGCGACATAGACGTGAAGATGATGAGCGCGACACATTGTCGAACTTTCTAACAATGCGCTGCTTTCAGATGCACCTAGACCCGATAAAGCGCTAAGTAGAATTTAGGATAAGCGATTTGTTCCGGCCGCAATGTCCGCAGGTGAACAATGACTATGACAATATCCGATTGTCCGATTGTCGGCGTGCCGATTAAGAGCGTTAGGTGCATGTTGCCGTCTTGTTGCCTTGATTGCCCCCATGATGGTCGGTGGGACGTCGGATGCGCCATAATCGCTCGTTATGATCGTGCGCCACGCTATCCTGCACCGCGCGGACCCATCGGACGAATTGGTAAAGGTAAAGGTGTCTGCCTGCCGCGGTGATCGGCGCCGATCGCGGCGAAATGTCGAGGTCAGCCCGTCGCGATCGGAATGCTTTCGGCCGCCGGCGACGGCCAAGCAGAAGAAGGCGAAGCAGAAAAAAAAGCGCGCGCCAGCGGCAGGAAAAACGCGGCAAGTTCAATTCGTAATCTCACTTTGGTTTAGAAAGTGGTCGCCTGCAATGCGCGCATCGATCGCCGCGCTGACAAACAACAAACAAGCATTACATAAACGCGTCGTTATTTATTATAACATCGCGCATAGACAATGTTGGCCGCGCGCTAAACTTTTTGGCCACTTTTGTAATTTACGCTCGCGCTGTCGCAGCGGTTACGTCGGCGCGCGCGTTCACCTTTTGTTTATTCACCTCTGGCACCTTTGCACCGCGCGCGTCGCCGTCGTTCCTTCCTGCGGCGCGGCGGCGGCGGGACACGTCGCATCATCATAATATTTACATTGCGCCCGTGCGAATTCTTCGCGATTGCGTGCGCCTGATAAAGCAATGCGCGCGCGTCCGCCATCCCTTCATGCAGGATGTGCAATTATGCATCAACAAATCCAGCGGCGATGAAGATGTTTACATTAGCGCGCTCTACGTGACTTTCTCATGGTTAGCATATCTGCAGGTGAAAAATGCCGTTTAGAAATTTCCAATGGGTTCTAAAATATTATTAAATTTTATTGGTCTTCGGCAAAAATGCTCCGAATAGTAAAAAGGCATTTCTTGTGGAAGGTTTTAATAAGCTTTACCTTAAAGAGCGTCTTTTTAACTATCAGAATCTGTATAGAAACTTAAAGAATGACCATCATTTGGGAAAATATGGAGCATTTTTGTTGCATGTTTCCAAAAGATTATCGAAATTGTGTGGTCCAATTTCGGATACTTTCCGTTCATTCAGCGGGTTTTACAAGGCTATACCTAAAATAGCGTTTAGTTAGCCGTCAGAATCGTCAAAGGACCAAGTGTTCGGAAAATGTATAAAGCTCCTAAGTCTGAAATGTAATTCAAATATCGAAATGGGGGAAGGAGGACATACGGAGGTCTCTTGTCGAGGAAGCGAGGAAGGATAGAGCTTTCAACTTGAGGACTGACCTCCCTAAAAGAGGACGGTGGTCACCTTATAATGGTTATATTTCAGATTTGTAAACACAATGCTTGACTTGAGGATTTCCTCATCGGTGCTCACGCGCACGGCGATAGAAATCGGAAGGAAATTAAGGAAAGTAATTTACAATCAATTCAAGGAAGGATGTCTTGGTCGAATTCCGATGCATTGGCATTGAAATGCCAGAAACAAATACCAGCCACCGCACGCGCAGCGATGGCGGCGTCGTGTGAATGAATTTCTCCAATTATTCAATCCCCGCCGCTACTAGACGGCGCAGCGCGCCGGCGTCTATTTAATTAATTAGCGTGCCGCAAAACGTTTAATTGCGCGGACTTAGGATCACGCTTACGCTGGCACTGCCGAGCGATCAGCGCTCGACGGCGGTGTGCGCGGAACAACACGACGCACTTTCTTTTTTATATAGATATACACTCTTTTATTTTTAATTCACGAACGGGGCGCCGTCATCTATTGGAATTTCATATCAGTTTTTAATTAAATTAATTAGCCAACGGGAGACGGCATGCGCAATTTAGCGATGGAGCGATTAATTAATTAGAGATTTTCGTTTTCGTCGTTAATAAAGCGCGTCGCGTGTTTCGACACGCAAATAAACGTATTACATTTAGAAATAGCCGCCATAATTAAAACAAACTTGTCCCCAATGTCTCCATGAACCAGTGTTCTAGAAACACCAAAAAACCGCATCAATATGCGATAGTAATGCGTATTGTTTCGATAAAAGCATATTGCGGCGAAATACGCCGCCGCGAATTGCTATTTAAGGACTGAAATAGCTAATCAACGCTGGAAAAACGCTCGTTTATGACATTGGGCCAGAAACATTATTTTTGCGGGTTGATGCCTTTGAACATTCAAATTTCGCTGCTGCAACTGACCTTGGCGGGAAATTTGAACTTGTACCAGAAAAGCAACTGCAAACTTCAAAACCACTCTCACCACTTTACCTTGGCGCGCATCTCCGAATCAAACAATCAACTGCATGTGTTTGGAAGAAGTGATTGGAAACCAATCTAAACAATCCCTTGTTTATGCCATATCAACGTGTTTAATCAGCATGTGATTAATTAATTGATTCATTGTGACTAAAAAGTGCGCGCTACAATCTGAAATCACAACATAACTTGATACGCATTCCCTGATTATGAATCTGAGAAGCATGCGGTTTGAAAAAACAACAATCGCTAATCGCAGCGCATTCTTAGACCACACAGACACACGAGTCGCGCGGCCTAATTTGCCATTACATAGCAACAAATAACTCACGGCATTCGCGCCTCGCTCGCTCTTGTCGCAATGCCACATGCATTGATATGATTAATAGTTAATTTAAAGATTCCGCTGGTCGGCTGATAACCGCCGGACATGTGCGAACTCGTAGCAAACAGTTTTGCAACCGGGATTACTTAACTTTGGGGGTTCAACGCGCATCTCGTATAGAGTAGAACACATATAGACGAGCATTATCGCTTATCTCTTTGATAGCTCGATTAAGCTGTTATTTGCTGAGGAAATCTGCGTCATTACATCCGATGTCCGAGAATGCGAGCGTCATCGATCGATCACTACGCGGAAAGCGTGCGTTATTATAAACAAGATCGGCAAGTATCCGAACATCGCAATTATTGTCGGAAAAAAAAATAGCCGTCGGTCGGCGCAGCTCCAATTTCGGAGTTTCGGGTTGCTCGGCGAATCGACGGCTAACTTCGATTGCGACTGGAACATGCCGTTCAGTACCATTCTACAACTTCGACTTGTAAGGTGCACCACGGCCCACAATAACTAGTCTAACTACGCACATTGTTAATTCAACTACAGAAGAAGAAACAGCATGGCAGCGTGCAACGGGTGAGTTTGAAAACTTCTTGCCTTCAGTTCTTGAGATTAAAAATGCAGCAGTGCAAAGCTACTTGATATTATGCTCTGGAATGTGGGAAACATGCGGCATTTAATTATAAGGCATCAGGCTGAGGAAACTCGATGGCGTTTCAAGGTTTTCAAGGTGCATCGCACCGCGCCGCGCCGGTACTCACACGCGTGCTAGGTAAACCCACCGTCCTGCTGAAGCTGCACGCACGGCGCGGCGTGTAACCTAAAATTATGCGCCTTTTATCGCCGCTGCTGGTATTGACGCGACTTATAAGACCGTAAACGCAGCGACAACGCGTTGGGGCTGAACGATTGGTGACTATTTCGTGTTGCAGCACCACGGCGAAGATCATCGACGGCAAGAAGATCTCGGCGGACATCCAGAATGCAATCCGGCTGGAAATCGACGCGTGGGTGGCCGCCGGCCACAAGCGGCCAGCGTTGCGCGCGATCCTCGTCGGCGACGACCCAGCCAGCTGCACCTACGTTAACAAGAAGATGGCCGCCTCCAAAGACGTGGGCATTGACAGTGACACAGTGAGGCTACCCAGCACCATCAGCGAGGAGGAGCTGGTGAAGAAGATCACCGAGCTGAATGAGGATGCCAATATTGATGGCATTCTCATTCAGCTGCCAGTACCAGAGCACATCAATGAGCGTGTGATCTGCAACGCTGTACATGTGGACAAGGATGTGGATGGGTTTCATGTGACCAACATCGGCAAATTGGTTGCAAACATGGACACATTCATTCCAGCCACTTCACTTGCTGTGATTGAATTGATCAGAATGTAATGTATATTCCACCGCTATTTGATCCATTATTCTTATCTCTGTTTTATGTTTATGTAGAATTGGTATTGATACCCATGGAAAGCGCGCTGTTGTCTGTGGCAGGTCGAAGAATGTCGGCCTGCCCATCTTTCAAATGCTGCATGCGGACTATCGCAACGAGCTGCCGGGCTTGGAAGCCACTACCATCATGTGCCACAGGAACACCAAACCGGAGGATTTAGTCATGTATTGTCAATCTGCTGATATTATCATTACTGCTACAGGTAAAAAATCTCAATCCTCAACATTAGAAGTTCACCAAATATTATTACTAAATGATCAATTCAGTTAAGGATAAATTTTAATTTTACCTGCATTTACTTTGTAGGTGTTCCTGGACTGATCAAACCCAATATGATCAAACCAGGCGCTTGTATTATCGATGTAGGCCTGACCAGGATTACATTGCCTGATGGAAAGGGAAAATTAGTTGGAGATGTCGATTATGAAGGTTTGATTACACTTTCTCATACTTTCTTTCCTTTTTACTATCATTTCTTTGCGATGCAGGTTGCTTGGAGCGCGCTGGTCACATCACTCCCGCACCAGGTGGAGTCGGCCCGGTCACGGTGGCAATGTTGATGAAGAACACCTTCAAGGCATGCAAGAATTTTGATAAGCAGAACGCCAGCAGCAAATAATTCGCGTCACTTATCATTCATCTTTGAAAATCAATTCTGTTTCTCATAAATAACTTAAATTCTATCGTACTTAAAGCTAAAGCAACAGAAATTATGAATTTATTTCATATATGCCAGGGTAGTTTTTTAAAAATATCTAAAGTATACATAGTATTTCGCTTGGTTAGGTTTAAAAACACCCTATATTAGTGTTAAGAAGCTTTCAATATAATTGAAGTAAAGTCAAGTGCATGTTTGAAAAACATACATAGTCTGTTCGCTGACATTTCTCTCTTTGGACTTTCGATTTTGGACGGTTTTAACTGCACATGGGTCGAGGGCTCCAGACCGCAATGAGCCATGAGAAATAATTGTAACATTTAAGTAAAGTATTAGCAATAAAGTTGTACGCAAAATATGTGTTTACTAATTTGCGTAGTTAGAAACTTTTAAAACCGTATACCTATGTATCCCTTTAAGAATAACGTACGGTGTATCTTAATCAGCATTTGTTTCCGTTTCCTTGGTATCAAAATGTTGTTTGAAGTTTCAGTTATATAGAAATCGTCTCGTCGGTGCAGTGCGCTCTCAAAATTTTCTCGTAACGTATTTTTTTGATATTTGGATAAAAAAAATTAAAAAATACACCTGAATTCCCGCAGTCGAGTGTCTGTAGAAATGGCTACGATGTTCAGTAAACTGTTTCAATCCAGCTTTCGCATATTGCTCCAGGTAGCCAGAGGACAGGGCCGTAATGGCGTGATAGCGCGCCGATATTCCAGGTCGGGCAAGGGCAAGCCCAAAGTTTTCCTTGCCCGCAAAATGAACCCGGCGACTGTGGAGTGCTTGAAGAAGCAGTAAGTTCCATACGCATTTATTTTAAATCTGATATTGACATGAGCACATTTAAACGATTGGCAGCTGTGATGTGGAAATATGGGATAGTGACGAGCCCGTACCCCGGGATGAGCTCCTCAAGAAGGTCGTCGATAAGGAAGGACTCTTCTTCACAATCAGCGATCGAATCGACCGCGAGGTAATCGATGCCGGGCGCGTATTAAAGGTGATCGCCACCATGTCGGTGGGCTTTGACCACATCGACGTGCCGGCCGCTCTCCAACGCAACATCCGCATCGGCAATGCCCCGGGCGCGGTTCGGAACTCCACCGCCGAGATGACAACCTCATTGGCGCTTATTGCCGGCCGACGCCTGTTCGAGGCGCGGGAAGCGACCGCCAACGGTGGCTGGTCAGCCTGGAAACCCTTCTGGATGTGCGGGCAGGGCTTCGACGACATGACGGTGGGCATTGTGGGCGCGGGCGCAATAGGCACGGAGGTTATGCGTCAGGTGCTGGGCTTCCGGCCGAAGCAGCTGCTGTACTACAACATAGACGACAATCCCGATGCGAACGAGCTCGGCGCAAAGCGTATGGAGTTTCATGAGCTCTTGCGGCAGAGCGACTTTGTGCTCGTTTGCATCTCGTTAGCGAAGGAGACCAAGGGGATGTTCAACGAGGAGGCGTTCAAGATGATGAAGAAGAATTGCGTCTTCGTGAATACGTCGCGCGGCGGCGTGGTGGACCAGGATGCGCTCATCAAGGCGCTGGAAGAGAAGACAATCGCGGCAGCTGGGCTGGATGTCACCACACCGGAGCCGCTGCCGCTGGAGTCGCCGCTCTTCAAGTTTAAGAACTGTATCATCCTCCCGCACGCAGGCACCTCCACCTATAAAGCCCGGGAGGATATGGCTATGATGACAGCTGAGAATATTATTAACGGGCTGAAAGGAAATCCAATGCACGGTGAAGTAAAGGGCTGATTTGCTGATTACTAACCACAACGACACACGACACTATTTGCTTGTACTTATACATTTTTTAAGGTATTCGAAAATCCAGTTGATATACTTTGATAATAAATTTAAATGTTTCGATCCAGTTTCTCTGCTGTTTTCTCGTAAGTTATATATGAACTTGATATGGTGATGGACAAAACAAATGCCCCTTTCAAAGTGCCCTAAAACTGACTCCAATAAAACACTATTATTATTATTATTATTCGGATAGCCAAAAAGTTGCTTTTTATTGTGCTGTTATTTACGACCCGCCCAAGGCCCTCAAAGTGCCATAAAATGGACTTCAAAGTTTGGCAGTTTTTCGACTTTTTTCAAAACACGCCATGGAAAATCCATCATATTTCCTGAACGCTTCATCCTTTTTTAAGTTTCTATGCATACTCAGATAGCCATGCTAATTTCATCGCGCTCAATGGCCTGGAATGGCCAAAGGGCTTGGACGTGCAATTTTCTCCTTTTTTCAAAACACGCGATGGGAAATCCATCATATTTCTTCTCTTTATTCTGCCGCCAATTTTAATCCCCCGAAAGGCCTGGAAGTGCCCAAAAATGGACCTCAAAGTCGGGCAATTTTCGACATTTTTCAAAATACGCCTTGGAAAATCCTTCATATTTCCCGAACGCTTCGTTCTTTTTTAAGTTTTCTTGCATATTCGGATAGCCAAAGAGTTGCTCTTTATTGCTACGTTAATTTCACTCCGCTCAAGGGCCTGGAAGTGCCCTAAAATGGACCTCAAAGTTTGGCAATTTTCAATATTTTTCAAAACACGTCTTGGAAAATCCTTCATATTTCCCGAACGCTTCGTTCTTTTTTAAGTATTCTTGCATATTCGGATAGCCAAAGAGTTGC
>JAODGB020017895.1:0-13451 GCA_027574905.2 Earota dentata | reverse complement strand
GAATCGCTTTCGTCAATGAAACTGATTGAATTTGTCTGTCGGGCAGGAAAAAAATCGATAAGTTCGTTAGGCGTAATTGGTATGTTCGCTGGGGCTGCACCCACTGGTATATCATATAAACACCGAGGACAATCAGATCAAAACGGCAGGAGGTCCCGCTGCCAAATTCCCGCCGCCGAACGTGAACCTGTTGTATTGTACAGCGTCGCAGCGTACCGAGGGGTGGTTCATCTCTAACCTGGGGGCCTGTGGGGGGGCCTCAGCCTCACGCAATGAATACTATTTGCTACTTGCTGTTGCTCCTGCGGCGAGGCGACGCAGTGAGTCACCGTGAAGCAGAGCACCACCGCATTTGATATGCGCACGACGGCGGCGCCCCCCCCACCCGCTCGCGTCTAATACCTTAAGCCACCCCAGTGGCGATTGAAACCACGCGGAGATCAGCCCCGGCAGCCGAGGCATCAACCACGCGATTAGGATTAAAAATCGCAGGCAATCCGCTCGGCGGCAGCTGCAGCGTTCACACAATACGCGCGCGGGGCGAAATTAACTTTTTACTGTATGGCGCATAAAACGCATTAAAAAATCATTTTGCCGCACAAAGCGATAGAAATAAATACGGTCCTTCTGGTTTCGAACCGAAACTGAAACTGAAAAAGATCAAAGCTGCAATGCGCTCTAAATTTAGCGTTCGATCATATTTATTCGGCGTTGGCTTCGGGTGTTTGCTTTGAAAATAATGTTTGTCGAAAAGGCAGCCGACGTATATTTGAGGTATTACACGAAATCTATGTAAAGGTCATAAAGTTAAAGGAACCATTAATTCTTGCGACTTTCGACGTTTCGAAACAAGTGAGTCTGTTGTCTTAAGTAGCGTGTAGATGGGGCGGCTATTTTTAACCAGCAGACTGGCGAAGGAGCCAGCCGGGAAAGTCGGCGTAACTAAAACTGATGCCATCGCTTATCGGCCAATGCGACAGGATAATTAATAAAAATCCTGGACCTGGAGATACTGTCAGTCTGTCAGTCAATTAGGTACAAAAGTCACACACGTTGTTGTAAAATTTAAGAAGCCACAAACTGGATCCGTTTGGTTTCGGCGATGTACAATCGTGCAGGGTGCAGGAGTCGAATGGGGAGGCGGCATACATGCAATTATCACATTCCGTGCCCGCTGAACCGTCGCACTTATGAGGGATAATCCGCCACCGCCGCCGCCGCCTCCGCCCGCCCTCACGCTCGACGCTTGCAATCGCTGCGGTCGCCCTCGTCGCACAATCGTGCGGATTAGCGAAAGCTGACTCCGCAGCTATTACCGAAAACTGCCTTTTATTGTTATTCCGCGACACAAAGAGTGTGTGGGGGGGATCTTAATTGTTTATTTCCATGTTTCCGCCGCAATATAGACGCCATGCCGTTGGGCGTCATTTATATTTTGTGACGCTTTTAATTTTTACGGCGACGCCACACCAGCGGACGCGGCAAACGAACAGATTGCACTTTGAGATAAGTTGGCATGTCTTTAAGCGTCGTGATCTTTGTGTCCCTCGCGTTTGCGTTTCATGTTTAGCACTTTTTGAGTGGCGAGCGTTTATCTTCTACTAAGCGAGGGACAAAGAATAAAACAAGAACAAATCCAGATTTTCCGAGGAAAAAGAATAATACTAACTCAAATCATAACTTTTTTATGTTGGAAGTATTAAATTATTGGCTGTGCTGGACACTTTATCAACATGTCATGCGAGAATGAAATAATTTTTAGTTACTACAATGTGCAATGAAGGGGTGTACTGCTTTAAGCCATTCGGATTATGGCTAGCTTAAGGGTAAATCTATTAAAACGCTACCGTATTTGCATGCGTACACATTCGAAACGACGCTTTCCACTTTGTCCCAATCCCTATCCGATGATAACGCAAACATACCGCAGGTCACAACAACATTGAACGCATTAAACGCATTAACCACGCGTTCAAAGTGCCTTGGACATTCCAAAGCACAAAAATGTGCTATGTTTTTATCATCCTGTACAATGCAGGAGCGCAGACGAATAAATATTAATGTGAACACCGTGCATGAGATATAGATAACAAAAATGAGCGCATTAATATTTTAAAAAAAGCGCTTGGTGAACCTGAAGAAGGCGCAGTAAACTTATCGAGCGTTCCTTTCGTGCGCCTGTGGATAAACGTCATACTTTTGCATTAAAAATATTTTATAAGCGCGTCGCACGCTTCGAGATGTTTCACCAAGAATAAAACGCGCCATTGTGCCGCGCTCATATTATCATGTATGCACTTTGATTCTCTTGCAGGGAACATACTGTATGCGCCATTAGGTGAACTCTAGCACACCCCCGAGCAACAGATAAATATTTAATGCGTAATTCCGGATCGCATGCCGGCACACACGATCATAATGCCATTCATAATTGACGCGGGTCGTAGTTTTCCCTCGCGTTTGTTGCTGGCGACTGCTGTAAATGTTGTTTTTCTATTTTCTACTCTTCCTCACGTGTTTGCGCCCAGTGCCGTTTCCATTACCAGCTATTACGTGCGGTTCAAAAGATATTCTCGAAACACATACGTTGATGTTTAATTATTCGACATGTTGTTGTTATTCGCTGGGAAAAAAAGCTAAAGCTCAGGTAGTCATGCATCGAATTCAATAATTTGCCACAGTCGGTTGTTTTTTTCTCTCGACGCTTTCCGCATTCCACCCTCGGCGGTGTTTTTATTTCGACTGTTGGTGCGCGCTGGCTCTCGTTGAAAACGCCAACAATGGGTGATTAATGTTTAACGATTGGGTGGGACGATAACGTTCGATGCGGTGACGGCGACGATAGGCGAGCTGCCCACCCCCGGGGGTAATCGGCGGGCATGGCGAGAATGAAAGATGAAACAGGTGCATCGGCCCCCCCGCCTGCTGGGTGCGACTAATTTTTTATTGCCGCCCGATAAACAAAGCGCTGTCCCTCCACTAGGGGGCAAGACTAAACAAATATTGCTATTTGCTTAATTTCGGAGTTTTAACAAGGCGTGAAGTGTGAAGAAGTGTGTAAAGAAAAAATGAGGCCGACTTGTTGAGTTCAGTTCACAAGTTCAGTTCGGTTTATGGCGGCTTGGTGTAGAAGGTGGAAGATAATGATAATGATTTCGACGCGCTGGTTGCAGGCTCCAGGTTGAGTTTGGACGCTGCAGGACGTCGACACTTTTTAAGAATTATTACGGTTGCGTGCACATGGACACAAAGACTTTGAAATATGTAGCGGTGCTTATTTATTACAAGTATTTATTCACTCCGAGGCAAGAATTTAAATTTACCTTTAATTTGTGTTTTGATCAAAATTACATTAATTACCAAATTACAACTGCAATGAAAACTAAATAGCATTGCTGTCCACAATTTCCAACTTGCAACATACCAGTGGAAATATTCCATCATCATTAGATCAAGTTGCAATATTCATCAAAATTATATCCAACACTGAAATATGCACGCAGTGAGTTTATATAATGACGGCGAATCAGAAGACAGGTGAATTCCGCGCCCTCGGTGGGGCCGGTGGTGGAAATTGTAAAATTCCCCACACTCAGCGCGCACAAGGGCTTTTATGCCAAGCACTGGGGTCAGCTACGGCCACGCCGTGGCAGTTATTATATGTTTTCGTAATTATTTCAGCAATGCCAACCGCCAACGACCGACCGTGGGTGGTAGTGGTAGTGGAACGATTGCAGCACGGTTCGTTGGAGGCGGCGCAGCGCAGCGTACGCTTCTTTGTTTCGCGCTCGCGCTCGCGCCCGGGTTTGGAATGCAATACAATTTTCACATATTTCGAAAACTATTACTGTTTGGCTTTCCATGCTGGTGCGCGGCGAAACGGCGAAACTTTTCAATTGCAGCCTGGGGGCGGCGCGCGTTGATATGGTAACAAGCTGGTTTAATTTTTGATGCAATGCATTTTTCCAACGGACAAACTCCGCCGGCGCGCATAGTTTCTGAACCTGAAACCTGAACAATTCATATAAATATTTAAAATGATAATCGAGGATAATTTCCAACTCCAGACGCGGAATGGCGAATAAAATTCAATTATGTCCAGAGTGTTCTGTGATTCTAAGCTGAGAGTTGTTGCGGTCTTTTACTCCCCAACAAAAAGTGCAAAGGGTCGTCTTAGCCTTAGCCTTAGAAGGATCCCAAGCGAACCTAAAAAAAAGGAGTGAAAGCAAAAGCATGTTGTTGAACTATTAAGCCAACATGTGTAATCGTTTGTACGTCGTTCGGGTGACAAAATGCCAACCTTTTTCACTCCTGCCACTCCTGCCACTCCAAGGGCGTCGGCACCAACTTTCTGTATATCCACACGGTACGCTTCTCCCCCGCAGCAATGAAATCGCATGCAATCTGCAAAAAAGCATGCAAAAAAAGTTATAATAGAGAAAAAAGAAGAAAAGGGAAGGTGACTCGTGAATAGAGGAGTCGAGTGACTCTTGAATCGAGACCTCGGCTCGTTCGATATACTCGAACGCGTTTGCGGGGCGCGGCAAAGGGGGGCACGCCGGCGTATGGATGGATTCCAATAAGAGCGGGCTGATGTAGATAGTGCGGTTTTGCGAGAAGTCTCATTACCGGTTTGCGCCTCGCAGCTTTTCCTCGCCGCCGCCGCGCCGTGCTTTATTATGCTCGCAACATCGTGCATCGGTGATTCAGCGAAAGCCAGGCGTGATGCGTTCGCGCGTATCTGTCGCTCCTCCCGCCCCGCCTGGATGTGATACCAGATACACAGGGCTACCAGCACCAGCGCCGCCAACAAAAGAATATTATTATTGTATTACTTTTTTTTTCTTCATCTCACACCGGTAAAACGTGCCACTCGCATTTTTCACCGCTGAACTGAAAATCTACAGCAGGTTGTGGAATATATTCTGCCAAAAGTCCGCTTCCAGCAGATCAACTTTGACCTAAATATGAACAGACCTGAAATTCATGAATTTAGCTGCTTTTTTTTGTCTGAATCACTTTGAATTCATTTCATCCGTCCCATTCACATCGCATCTCAGTCCGCTCACAAAAGCCATCCTGCGAGTGCGTGTATTTTGTTAAAACGGTTTGAATATTTTATTACGAAGAAACATTTGATTTTCATAAAAAAAGACGTGTGCGTGTGCGCGCACGCATTCAATTTGCGTTTACGCCCGCCGTTTCGCGTAGTAATATTCCACTTTTCGGAACATTTACTCGACTCTCGGCAAACGTCGATACGCCTTGCCTTGGAAACCGCGGCCCGCATTGACATTATGCAAATGGGAAATGGGGACTTTTCGACGGTGCGAGCCGTGGCGAAAGAACAAGCCGTCGCATTTGTGCGTTTGTTTTGCGATATACGCACGCACGTGCAGTTTAAATGCTCGTTTAAGATCTAATTAGACATGGAAATTCAAGCCAGCCAGAGTTGTAACGTAAAACGACTTCGCAGAAGGTGGAAATTCAAAAATTAATTAAACTCCACTTTACTTGGAGCAGCAGCAAAGCTTTAAAAAAGTGCGACCAATTTCCGCAGCCGGAAATTCATCAGCACCATCATGATGAATATTAAATTAAACTCATACGATCACAAAAAAATCAATATTTAAAGATACCATCGACCAATACACCAAAGTGTACTTAATGGGTTTCGCAGGCTTTCATTGGGAGGCTTGGGTGGATTGGGAGTGACGACGGTTATGTTACCCGCTTTCCAGGCCGTGGCGTTTACTCTGGAGGCGGCGAACGCTCCGGAATTGATGCGAGTTTTTTGGGACGATATTAGAAAACTTTTTACATTATCGCGCCCGCACTCGACGTCCGCATTCAGGTAATAATTAGCCAATAGCGTGCGTGCCCCCACCCGCGAGCTCCCGGGAAAAAAACGCAACCCTCCCAGCCCTTCCAAATCGGCGGTCGATATTTTTGAAAGGGGGCCATTATGCCGTTCCCGCCTAACCTTTAACCTGCGCTCCTGCGCGCTGTGCGGTATTATTATTTCTGAATGCCTAAAGTGCTCGATGGATTTTTCCTGCTTTCCGGCGAGTGGAGTGGATCTACATACAAAAGATCCCCAGATGATGGTTAGTGAAACCTCCAACTGCTGTTGTTATTATTAGTCCGTTGTCGAGATGGTTAGGAGTTGGACGTCGACCAATTAAGTATAATTGGCGTCGTTTTGTGCGGTGCCGTTGAGAACAAAACGAGTGCCGGAGTGCCGCAATGCTCCACAGAGAGAGCCTGTGGGAGTCTACTTATCGGCCGAGATGGATGGGAGGACGTTGAGCCAAAGTCAAAGGTCGTTTGTTTAATTGAGCAATGGGGGCCCGAAACCGAACAGGTATCCACCGGCAGTGCCGGCCAATTGCAGTTTAGGCAAACGCTGCGCAGTCGATCGCAGGATGATTTCCCGCGGGTACGATAAAACGATCTTCTTCGATTCGCAGCGCACTGCACTACCAAACTAAAATTACAATTTGCACAAGCAGCGCTGCAAAAAACGAAGCGAGACTCCTGTTAGATAACACGCAGCACAGTGCAGTGCACGTTGTGCATCATTGTGAAGAGCACAAATAACGATACATTGAATATTTGCGCGCGCACAAAGAAATTCTCGCCGACGTCGTCGTCGTCGACGGGCGGCCCTATTCAAGGAAAAGCCCTCGTCGACGCGCGCCGCCGCCGCGCTGCGTCTGGAATCGTCTCGAATAAAGTAAGTAAAGCTCTGGGCAAAAGATATACGGGACAATGCGGCTGTCTGCGCAGCTTTTATTTGTGGCTCCACTATTAGCATATTAAAACTCTGAAATCGCGTTTTCGATACGAAATACGAGGCGGTGCGAGCTCTACATTACCAAGGCGCATATACCGAGTGCGCAGCAACCTACCAATGGGAATGCGTGCGGCTTTGGCAAGCAGTGCCGGCCGGGTTGCCTATTTGTGCGATTTCGCAACGCCGCGGCAGTTGCGAGACATCGAAAAGCGCCCGCCGTCGGAGCTTTATAAACCTGACACATCAAAGACTATGCGCTCATGGTGCGTCTTTAAACTATAAAGCACTTCGCCGTCTCCTTCGCGGATCTGGCTTTCAGTCTCCGCCAGAAATGTAATAAAATATAACGCAGCGCGTCTTCGTAAAAGTATAATTCACTATACACATGTGCTCAATTAAGGCGTATAAATTACATCGGGGATTATCAGTCAACCGCACAAAGTACAAAGCACACTTTTTTCTTCTTAAATAGTACAATGGTGCAAGGGTGTGAAGAACATCGATTTTATCATCATGACTTTCAACAACTTGCACACGGCGCGCTGCGCAAAGTAAAAAATCCCTCCACCCGACCAGCAACCCTCTTCCAACAATTTGACGTGTTAAAAGCGATCTTTTACACCGCGTCCTGATCGCTTCGATTCATCCTCGAAGAGCATCGCCTCGAAATCATGCAAATGCGCGCACCGCGGCATGTTTATATACCTGAACCCTAGGGCGTGTGTCTATCGGCAACTTTCCAAGACCAAGAGCGCGCACCGATTGTGCGCCACGTCGAAAAACCACCTGAAAAATTTATGTTCCTGGGTCATCGATCCTCTTCCATTTCATTCCGAGCGCCGCGCGGGCTGGGGCGGTGGCGAACAAAGCGATTTATGTGCGCGTGTATTTTTTTATTCTGTTTCGGCGAAGCATAAAGAACTTCTTATCAATATTCGGGCACTGCTACACGAAAAGAGCCAAGCGCGGTGTTCCAGTGATTATTTCGGACAGCAACAAATCATTGTTTTAATATTGGGACACGGCGACAGTCGGCGAATGCGTCATTTCGATTAGAATGACAAACAGACGCGCAACAATTTTATCGGACGTTATATGTATCATGAATTGAATGATGACATGACAATTGAAAGGAAATGAAAATGAAAACCAAAAACCAGCCGAAAAATGTTCGAAAAATTCAATTCAACTGCGCACATTATTTCGAAGACCTGGCAAGTCATTAATAATGATTTATCTACCCTCCACCTCAATTTTCAATTGGTCCTTCTTAATAACAAAAAAAAGAGCGTTTGCATTCGTTAAGGGCTTGTTTATGTTTGCTCCAGAGAAAACAAACACAATATGCATATTCATAAAGTTTCCAAAAATAAAATTGATGGTCCATCGGGAGTCGGGAGTAAATTGGAAAAAATAAAACTCTTAACAAACATCCGCGCATCATTGACGCCATTGTGTTTACGCACATCAAATGCGGCGATATTTTCACTTGTTTATTCATTTTTTCCAAATGCGCATTTCGCAGTGGGCGAAAATATTGGCCACAGAATTTCGAGCTTTTTCCGTGCCGCCGTGCCCAAAGTTGATTTTGCATCGTGATGCAGACGCGTTAATCCGACGTTTTTCCAACAAATATGTTGCCACTGCCAAAGCCTGCGCAAGTGCATTTACCTATGGTGCGCGTTATAACATGATTGAATTTCCATTGCAACCTCGCGCGACCCAAAACTAAAAAATATTAAATTTGCACGCTGTGTTTGTTTTATCAATATTCTCCTCTGCGCTCGCTCTGTGCGGTATAGTGAATGTTTCCGATTTCAATTTGATGTAAAAACAATGCAACTTAAAAATGAATAAATTTCATTTAATCACACCTGCAGTGCGTGCACGATTTTGCAAAAATATTGGAAATATTTTATGTTCAAATATCGTTTTTAGATTAGTTTGATTTTTGCACTGTATAACATGTGCTTGTATGCGAGAAATATTTATAGCGCATCGAGCGGAGTAATAATAAAATCCTGGATTCCGCGGGGGGATTAAAATCGCATACGTGTCCACTACCTCCATTCTACTACCTTTGTAGGTGTTTGTCACATGTACACGCTATACGTGTTCATAATTTCCCAATATGTTTTTGGAATATTCGCATTTATTATGCCACGGATGATCGAGTTTTCCATTTTGATACTCGTCCGAATACTGCGCATTTAAATGCATCGATGTTTAAATTTTATTTATATATTTATATTGTCGCCGTTTCCCATTCATTTCCTAGCGCGATGTTTGCCCACCGGGGCTGAAATAACTGACACCTTAAATATTGGCATCGCGCACAGTGCATTTTAAATTTTTAATGCATATTGCATTAAATTCGCCATTGCATTTTAATTGACTACGCTGCCAAAAATAAACCGAATTTAGTTGCAAAATACGCAATTAATTGAAGTTAAACATAATATTTTGATTGAAATATTTCACAATTTGTATTTTGTCTGTAAAGCGTGTCGTATTTGAAAATTTGTCTTGTCTTAATGTCACTTTCTATTATCGCCATGTTTGCACGAAAATATCGCGGCTTAAAATAAAACCGTCAACGTTTATTGCATCTGGCATCCAATCCGACATTGAAATGCTTGTCGCGCTGCTCAGGCTCAGCGTTGGAAGTTGGGATGTTGGGAAGTTAAATATTACAAGTTGACAATTCAATGTTGCATTCATTATTCCTCCTATTCGTTGATGTTGATGCTTCTACGCTCCTTGACTGTCACATCGACTTTACCATTTCGGCATGCGGCATGACCCAGAACGCCAAGTATTATGTTACAAATTTAAAAGTAAAACACTAAGCTTCAACTCGCTCGTGAAATTATTACATGTGGGATGAAAGTAAAAATTTTATGAGTCAGGGCTTTAAATTTAAAACTACAAACTAGAAAGACGATCGCTTATACTAACACTAAGTACTCACCGCATAAGTACGCACTCATTCTCTAAAGATGTATTTTAGTGAAGTTGGAGAAACCCAAATACTCGAATGATATGATATTAAATTTTAACATCTCTACTCGGAAGTCCTTAAATATCGTTCGGCCCCGGTGGTAAGACGCAACGAAGAAAGGGGATTTTAAATTCCCCATGAGGTTTTTACGAGGCCAATAAAGTGGAGCGTATGTGCGCACTTCACGTGCCATTCGGATATTAAAGTCGCACCAAATTAGCTCGAAAATTTTAATCGATCGGGCGGCATCGTTCCGCGTGCCTTCGTTAATTCCAAGAGTGGCGACTTGAAACGGCGCCGACGCCGCTGCGCATGGAATTCGGTTCGGTTTATTTGCGACATAACTCTTTAAACACCTTCCGATTCAATATTTGAATAATTTTGTCCAAGGAATGCACCAATCCAATCAAAAGTGTTCTTTTCTCTCAGCGTTTATCTTGTTGTCAAGATCTTCGTTTGAAGAGGAGAAGAGGCGAAAAGGATTTTAGATTTAAGATATTCGGGTTTGAGTATCATGACACACAATATTTAAGCCATTTAGGGAATCCTATCGAATTTTAGGTGCACGTACAGCATGTCAAATTATAATTGAACATAAATCACACGTGCTGAGAATCTTAATTAAACGATTTAATTTATGTGCGAATTTTCTGCGAAACCAATCAGAATACCTTGTAATTTCAAAGCGAAATCCTATGAAAATGTATAAGGATATCTTGATGACCAAGTATTTTTGTATGCCATGGGTAGCTCCTCGTTCAGATCATAGTTAAAGCAATAATACTCGATTGGATTACACGACGGAATTTAAAACTCCCAAACAAGCATCTTAAATGCTCTCAACTTAAGCCGAATACAAAGGCACTCGTTTGTCACTTCACTCGAAAACACATCTTGAGCATTCCTGCGTGTGTATTTAATAAGAAGACTTTGTCTTTGACCCCTCGGGAGCGTGAGGGCTTTGATTTTCTATTGTACTTGAAATTTATTTACTTAACCTGAGCATTAACACAGCAAGCAACAACAAAGCATGCAACTTTATATTTAGTGTGTATGATGACAATAATTATTTATTGCTGTATTTATTTAATTGCTGCTTCTTGGATTACAAATTCACACCAGTACTGTACGTGCGCATGGGAATAATTTTCTTCCTCCACATAGACCGGAACCATTATTAAAAAGGAATTATGAAACTCTGCGCTTTGTCGTCGCAAGACTGATGATGATGCGTTTCGCTGGCCTGTGGCGCAGGGGTGGTCCTCGTTGTCGAATCGATTATGATACGTAATTAATTAGCCGGCCGCTTAATGAACCCCGACGAGCGCTTGTATTTATTAATTAGTATAACCATAAAAAGGTATGGGCGACACACGCAGTCGTAGATAAAGCGGCCTCCACCTCTGGGCATTAGCGCGCTCCGTCGTTAGATGCAGCGTGCATCGTGCATCGTAAATTAACATTCGAAGACTTTCGAGATAGTTGTAATTCCGATGTTATTGCATAAATCATCCGGCGCTGCGATGCCGATATAATGAGCGTAATAAATATCAAAATATTTAAAATAACATCAGCCGGCCTATCGCATTTAAAACCGAATCATTAATATTATAATTCCCTCTTTAGTATGCAGGTATTGATTACACAAATTAGATCATAAATTATTCATTCGCGCCCGGACACTTATGGCATCAAAGGTGCTTGAGAACAAAACGCTCAAGTCTAGAGTTTCACGACTTAAGTCACAGTCACACTAAAGTCCCGAGTTTACAGCTGGAACTGGTTTTTGCTGGAAATTTTTGTCAGTCGAAATGCGAACGCGTGTCACGAGATCATCCCATTTCCGATGCCCGGGGCATTATTAACGGACAATACGACAACTAATAATGTTTTGGGAAGAGTGAGAGGGGGAGGGTGGGGAGGCATGTGTGTGCGCCACGCATCGCATCAATCTTGAGTCTCATGTGTTCCGGCATGAAGTGGGAGTTAGCGATGTTAAATTGAAACAGTTTAATTCCATATTGACTGGCATGATATATGTGCAGGTCGATGTAAAGCTTGTCGGTCGGGCCATTAATCAACTAAGTACTGGGGTTGCCGGTATCGCCGCCGCCGATGCCGCCGACGCCGCCGTGGCCGTCACACGCATCCACACCACCCGAACGCTCCTGCCATCGTCACTGACATATCTAAATACGATTTTATAGACTGTCCAACGAATAAATCCAAAATGTAAAAACCCTCCATTCCAACTCCAATTCCAAACACACCCAAAAAAGAAAAAGTGCATATTTTATGTTTTTTTGGTGTCCATCATTGGTTTAAAGTTGTTGCCTGCTGGGAATGTTTTAGTTTTCTCGGGGATTTGTTGGTGTCAGCCTGTATAATCTTTGGACGTGTGGGTAAAAGTGTAGGTGGCTGGCCTCCCCAACCCACCCCACGTTTGCTTCATTACCGTCCGTGTTCCGTGCTTTCGGGACGTTGGGCGACGGGCGTCGGGCGACGATTCCTCCGACGGTGGCAGCGCCGCCGCCGACAATAGGCAGACAGGTCGGGTGGCTGGCGTCGACGGAGGTACCGGCTACCGGCGGCGGTAGCGATATGACCGGGCCGGCTTTAATTATGGACGGTCGCTTGTTTAATTTCCGGCAGTAGATCACGCCGAAAGTCGATAGATGTGAGCGCATATGCACTCGCCCGAATTAGCAACACACCGCTCGTTATGAGGTCACTGTGCAAGCGCGCGAAATTCGCGCCGCCAATTTTTTGCACGATTAACCAATGCACCGCCGCCCAGCCAGCCTACATGCCTACAATTGCCCAAATTGGGCGCTGCCATTGTGCCCGATTTTTATTCATTTCCATGCCATTCATTTGCAAATGCTCCACCCCACACACACACACGCATGTTCGTGTTGCTACGATTAGCAGTTTGTAAGGTGGGCCCGGAGACCAGGTGCGAACATGTTCCATCCCCCCTCGATCCAGCTACTTCAGTAGCGGGCGAAGAATGGTAATAAGGCTTGACATGTTTTGTGTCGTTCATGTCGCGACGCATTGTGTTCGCGAGCTTTCAATGCAGCGGCCACGAGCGGGCCCGAGTCCGAATCAAATGACATTTAAAATTGCCGCTGCTGGGGCTTAATCCTGACCACCTACCGATCGCACAATGCCGCCCCGGTGTGTCGATGTAACATTTGCAGCGACAGGCGCACGTCTACCCTGTCGGCTGTCGCATGTGTCCATTGACGCGAAAAATCCACTCACAATGCCTGTCGCCCCGATCCTGCGCCGGCACAATTGCTAAACTGGCTTTTTATTTTGACGTTATTGTCGGTAATTTGCTATAAAAGTCAACGACACTACGGCATCAACGCATTAACACATTACGCCTGATTTGATACACATTCACATCCAGATGGTGTGTGTGGTGAAATTTCAATTTATGAAACTCAAGATTCAAGATTCGTTCTTAGCACAAAGTATACTAAAAAAAAATAATAGAAAACTATTTTTATATACTTATGCGAACCGTAGAATCGCCTAATGATTTTATGATTACAATCCAGGAGTGGTGCGGTAAGAGTGGTAATGACCACTGTTAAATTGCACGAGGTACAATCATCAATCTTCTTCTTGATGATAATAAAACGC